>CAUYRH010050683.1:0-17363 GCA_963574655.1 Perodicticus potto | reverse complement strand
GCCTTAAAGAAGGATGGCGACTTTTCCTCTTTCATATTGACATGGATGGAGCTGGAACATGTTCTCCTTAGCAAAGTATCTCTATAATGGAAGAAAAAGTATCCAATGTATACACCCCTAATATGAAGCAAATTTATATCTTGCAAGCAAAGGCTACAACCCACTTATTGCACAATAAGATGGGGAAAGGGGTGAGAGAGGGAAGGGGAGGGAGAGGGTGGGGGGAGAGAGGATAAAGGGTGAGATCACACTTGTGGTGCATATGTGAAGTGTCAGGAGAAAAGTTCTAAATACGGATCAAAATTGTTTTCACATAGTAAATGAGAAAATATCATGAATGTTATATTAATCAGGTTGATAAAAATATCTCCGATTGTATGTGAAGCCTGCAAAAAAAAAAAATTCCTGGCAAGTTTCTACCCAAATTTTACCCAAGCTAAGGTGAGCACAGGTGTCATAGGCCATTCAACAGCATTCTTGTTCTCAGGGAGAAGAAAGATTTCCCACTGCTCCAGCTTTTCACCAGCAATGTCCCGCTTTGAGTGAAATGCTATTTCTTCTTGTTTAAAGTAAAGATTCTCAGAGCTAGCCAAGAACGTGCTTTTAAAATATCTATGAAAGCTTCCTTCTCAGAAGTTTGTTATGCACTTGGTTTCTAGTATCGAATGCAGTCCACTGCCAATATGCTGTCTATTCTGGCCAATATTTGTTTTGATCACACAATTAACTCTCTCTCTCTGAAGATTCCTGGCAAGTGAGCTTCCACTCAAACGTTCCCCAAGCTAAGGTGAGTCCAGATGTCAAAGACCATTCAAGTGTGTTCTTGTTGTCTGTGAGAAGAGAGGTTTGCCACTAGGAGTATCCTGCTTGGAGTGAAATGCCATTTCTTTTTCGCTGGAGTCAAAATGCTCAGAGTTAGTTACAAATGTGCTTCAAAAACCTCCACAAAAGCTTCCTTCCTGGAGGATTGATCTGCACTTTGTTCCTAGTCATGTGTGCAGTCGTTGACAAGGTGCTATCTTCTCCAGCCAATTCTTGTTTTGATCACACAACTATCTCTGAATATGCCTGGCAAATGACCTTTTAGCCAAATGTGCTCCAAGCCAAGGGGATCCCACATGCAAAAAGCCATTCAAGTGTGTGCTTATTCTCAGCGAGAAGAGAGGTTTGGCACTGCTCTGGATTTTTCCCAGCAGTATCCCGCTTGAAGTGAAATGCAGTTTCTTCTTCTGTTCAATAAGGTTTCTGAGAGATAGCTATGAATGTGCTTTTCAAATGTCCATGTAAGCTTCCAGCCAGGAGGTTTGATCTGCCCTTTGCTTTCAATAGAGAATGCAGTCTGCTTCCAATTTGCTATCTAGTCCACCCAATACTGGTTTTGATCCCACAAGTAATTCTCTTTGACAATGGCAGGCAAGTGACCTTTTACCCAAATGTGCCCAAGTCAATGGGCGCAAATGTGTCATAAGCCATTCAAGTTGTTACTTGTTCTCAGTAAAAAGAAAGGTTGGAAATTCCTCCAGCTTCATACCAGCAGCAATCTTCTTGGAGTGAAATGCAGTTTCATCTTCTCTTCAGTAAGGCTTCTCAGAGGTAGCCATGAATGTGCTTTTCGAAGGTCTATGAAAGCTTCCTTCCCAGACGTTTGGGCCGCACTTTGCTTTTTATAGTGAATGTTGTTTGTTGCCAATGTGCTATCTATTCCAGCCAATACTTGTTTCAATTACACAAGTAACACACTCTCTGAGATGTGTGCATGTGACCTTTTACACAAATGTGCCCTGAGCCAAGGCATGCAAGGGTGCCAAAATGCTTTCAAGAGCTTGCTTGTTCTCAGTGAGAAGAGAGTTTTACCACTTCTCCAGCTTTTCACAGGCAGTAGTATCCCACTTGAAGCAAAATCCAGTTTCTGCTTCTCTTCAGTAAAGCTTCTGAGAGGTAGCCACAAATGTGCTTTTAAATGTCCATGAGTGCTTCCTTCATGGAGGTTTGATCTATTATTTGCTTTTTATAGTGGATACAGTCTGTTGCCAATGTGCTATCCATTCCAGCCAAAACTTGTTTTGATCACACAAGTAACTCTTTTACTGAAGATTGCTGGGAAGTGAGCATTGAAACAAATGTGCCCCAAGCAAAGGTTAGCCAGTGTTCCAAGGGCCATTCAAGTGCATGCTTGTTCACAGCAGTGAGAAGAGAGGTTTACCACTGCTCCAGCTTTTCACCAGAAGTATCCTGCTTTGAGTGAAATGATGTTTTTTCTTCTCTTCAGGAAAGTTTCTGAGAGCTAGCCGCAAAAGTGGTATTCCATTGTATACAAATGCTTTCTTCTGGGAGTTTCGCTTCAATTCGCTTTTTATACTGAATGTAGTCTCATGCCAATGTGCTATCCATTCCAGCCAATAGCTGTTTTACTCACACAAGGAACTCTCTCTGTGAACAAGCCTAGCAAGTGGGCTTTGACCCAAATGTGCCCCAAGCCAATGGGTACACAAGTGCCAAAAGGCATTCAAGTGAGTGCATATTCTTAGAGGGAAGGGAGGTTGGCTACTGCTCCAGATTTTCACAGGCAGTATCTCACTTGGAGTAAAATGCAGTTTGTCTTCTCTTCAGTAAGGCTTCTGAGACCTATTTGTGGATCTGCTTTTCAAAGGGCCAGGAAAGCTTCCTTCCCAGAGGGTACATCTGCACGCTGCTTTTATTGTGAATGCATTCTGTTGTCAATGTGCTATCTATTCCACACAATGCTTTTTTTGATCACACAATAACTCTCTCAGAAGATGTCTAGCAATGGAGCATTGAGCCCTTTGTTCCCCAAGTGAAGGTGAGCCAATGTGCCAATGTTCATTCATGTGCGTGCTTCTTCACAGTGAGAAGAGAGGTCTTCCAGTGCTTCAGCTTTTCATTGGCAGTATACAGTTTGCAGTGAAATACAGTTTCTTCTAGTCTTCATTAAGGCTTCTTCTGAGAAGAAGAGCTGCATGAGCTTTTCAAAGGTCCTTGAAAGATTTCTTCCCAGAGGTTTGATTTGCACTTTGCTTTGTAGAGTGAACGCAGTCTCTTGCCAGTGTGCTATCTATTCCACACAATACTTGTATTGATCACACAAGTATGTCTCCCCGTGAAGATGTGTGGCAGTGAGCACTGAGCCCTTTGTGCCTAAAGTGAAGGTGACCACATGGGCCAGTGTTCATTCACATGCATGCTTCATCTCAATGAGAAGAGGTTGACCAATGCTTTAGCTTTTAATAGCCGGTTTGCTGTTTGGATAGATGCAGTTTCTTCTCTTCAGTAAGGCTTCTTCATAGAGTTCTGATCACACAAGGAACTCTCTCTCTTCAGATACCTGGCAAGTGAGCTTAAGCCAAATGTGCCAATGCTATTAGAGTGCAGGCTTATTTTCAATGAGAAGAGAGTTTTGCCACTACTCCAGCTTTTCACCAACAGAATCCCTCTTGGAGTGAAAAGCTATTTTTTCTTCTCTTTAGTAAAGCTTCTAAGAGCTAGCCATGAATGTCCTTTTCAAACGTCCTTGTGAGCTTCCTTCCCAGAGGTTTGATGTGCCCTTTGCTTTGCAGAGTGAATGCCAATGCACTCTCCATTCCAGCCAATACTTGTCATGAGTACACGAGTTAACTCTCTCACTCTCTCTGAGGATATTTGGCAACTGAGATTTGAGTCCTTTCCATTCCAAGCCAAGGTGAGCCCACGTGCCAACGTTCATTCATGTGTGTGCTTCTCCTCACTGAGAAGAGAGGTCTTCCTCTGCTTCAGCTTTTCACGGGTAGTATGCTGTTTAGAGGGAAATGCAGTTTCTTCTTTTCAGTAAGGGTTCTTCTTAGAGTTCTTTTTTTTTTTTTTTAGCATTCAGGGATCTATTTTAATGCAATTTTAATCCTAATTTCAACCTAAATGCAATAATAATTTGATAAGGTACATACATATAGTACCCATATATCCTGAATTACAAAAGAGTTCCCATGGGACTATAACTCAAATCCATCCCTCTAAATCCTAATTCTCTATTGGTAAAATTCTAGCCAATATTTTTCTTTTCACATGGCCCTTTTCTGAGCCAATTAAACAGCTTTTTGTTTCATTTTGATTTACAGTGAATGCAACATAAAAATATAACAATAACAAGGTAAAAATAAACATTGTATAATAAAACTAAAAAAAAAAACAAAAACAAAAACAGCTTCCACAGACACACACGGTTTTCATCAAGTATATGTTTCCACAATGAATAAATATGTAAATAAAACATTACCCTAAATGCTTATCTTGCCATCAATGCCATTCAATTTTAAGGCAATGCCATTCTTGCTACAGAAAACGTTTTTGAGAAGCTTCTCCCAAAACTTAACAAATAGTATGTTATAATCCCCAAAAAGTCTTAAATCAAAATAGCTTTCCATGTGGAAGATTCAGATGAAGATTTGTTTCTCCAAGAAAATAAAATCATTCTTATTATCAGAAGAAAAGAATATTAAAAGAAATCAGCTTTTAAAACAGACTAACATCTATACCCAAAAAACAGTGTTTTCCTATGTCATTCCTTAAATGAAACATAAAAAATGTTCACTACAGAGCGGTGCCTGTGGCTCAGAGGAGTAGGGCACCAGCCTCATATGCCAGAGGTGGCGGGTTCGAACCCGGCCAAAAACTGCAAAAAAAAAAAAAAAAAAAAAGTCAACTACAATAATCTCTCAGACTACTTTCATATAAAAACTTCAGAATACATAAAGCACATATTTCAGCTTTCAAAGATGGCATTTAGATTTCACATATTAAACAGCTACAGCATTGCTCACAATGGCACAAATATGCCTGACACATGAACACTATTAATATTTCATCCCTGGTTAACAGTCAGAAAGAACGGCATGGTTTGAAAGGAGCTTTAACTTATATGTGGTCATTAAAACTCAATAAGTAATTCAA
Organism: Perodicticus potto; assembly: GCA_963574655.1. NCBI lineage: Eukaryota > Metazoa > Chordata > Mammalia > Primates > Lorisidae > Perodicticus > Perodicticus potto. Next base: position 12,422 of record CAUYRH010050683.1, on the reverse strand, counting down.
GTATGGTCATATAAAGGCAGGCAATTAATCCAATATCACTATAAAAATCAAAGCCATGAAAATAAAGGCAGAAAACTTGGTTTCTCTGCCTTTCATTTACATAGGTAGATATCGGGACCTTACTGTAGAAAAGATAACAATTCTTACATATGTAGTGGTTTCTCCTGAACATAATGGAGTTTCAGAAACTACAAAAGATGTCAAGACCCATAGTTGGCCTCTTCAAATGCTTTTCTAGCCCATTTCAATTCTTTATTCGTAGTAAACAAGTCTTTAACCCTAGCAAACTTCCAGGGTCCTTTTGAATCAAGAAGATGATATCTTCAACTTGTACTCTACCTTGTCTGCCAATAGACAAGGCCTTGTGAATCATTTCAGTAATGAACTCTATCACTGTAGATATTCTTCAAGAAGATCTACTGACTTAGTATAAGGATTCTTTTCATCTCAAAAGCCATACATCATACATCTCAATTCTTCAGAAAAAAAAGCCTCTGTCTTTTACCCTATCCACCTTCTGCACCTCCTCTAATTTCTTCATTTTCTTCCTCAAAAGCAGGATCTTCCTCTTCATCTGCCACCCCATCAGCCTGCCAGCCTACAGTACCCATCAGGCTCCCACCCAGCAGGTTTCACTACTTGCACAGCCTGACTTCTGGTGACGTCCACATTAAAGTGAGTTTTGATTGTATTTTATTTTTTAACTAAAATACTTAACAGTTTTATTTTCACATTTCACAATACAAATGAAAATTGCCCCTTTTAAGGGGTTTACTTCTTCCCTTCAAAACTATTCTGTCTTTGAAAGGAAGGAGGAGCAAGTCTTCCTTACCATGCTATTAAGAAAATACCCAGAGTCACAGCACCACGATCTCCTGGTGAAACAGAACAAGTAATATGAAACTGACATAAAGAAAACTCCCCTCTACCCTTATTTGTCTGGTCAAGTCATTCCAGGACAGTGGGCACCAACACGGGACCAGCAGGAGGTCTCATCATTGGAGGCCCAGGCAACATTGGCATGTGACCTCCCATGGGTGACCTCGTTCCAGGAGCAGGTCCCACTGGCATCATCCCAGGAGGAGGAGGACCCATCATTGGCATCATGGGAGGGCTCCACATATGGGGTGCTGGCATCATGCCAGGATGAGGAGGTCCCAGAAGATTGGGGGGAGGTGGAATCATCGCCCCTGCAGGAGGAGGAGCAGAGAACGGAGTAGGAGGTATTTTTCTTTGTTGAAATACAGCTGTTGTTTTGTCAAACAGGCTCTGGGCCTGCTCTTCCATCCATTTCCGATAGTCCCTCACGTTCTCTTTGTGCTTCCTCCCACTGCAGTGTGTCTTTCTCACAGATGGAGAGTCATGGGCAAGATATGTATCGCAGTACTCACAACAAAACCTGGGCATATTCCCTCCTGGCCGTTGGCGACTCCTTTCTAATGTGAGTTTTTAAAAACAAGCATCCATGTCAGTGTGGGAGGAAAGAATGATTGAGCCGGGGAAAGGAAATCTGCTCTATTGGTAATAAAGCTCGAAGTTCATCCCATCATGGATTTCATAGTCCCCTAGAGACACGTGGTCCTTAAAAATCATGTACCACTTCTTAAGGACAATCTTGTTCCAACAGGCGCCAGTTAGGGCTGCCATCAGCTTCTTAAGGTCTTCAATGTTGCATGTAACACTGACCTTCTTCCTCAGATGGTTGTTGCAAACAACCTCGATCATCCCAGCTGCAGCTCCAAATTCAAACTTCCAACCTGCGGACGCCACAACCTCCAGCCTCAAGCGCTCACTAGAAGGCACGTCCAATCTCTACTTCAGAGAGCCTTTCAGAGCCTCTTCTTAGAGTTTTGATCACACAAGTACCCTCTCTCTCTGAAGATTCCTGACAAGGAAACTGTGATACCAATGTGCCCCAAGTCATGGAAAACCAATGTGCCAAAGGCCATTCAAGAATGTATTTGTTCTCAGAGAGAAGAAAATTTTGCCACAGCTCCAACTTTTCACCAGGAGTATGCTGCTTGGAATGAATGCAGCTTCTTCTTCTCTTCTGTAATACTTCTGAGAGCTACCTGCAAATGTGCCTTTCAAACCTCCAAGAAAGTTTCCTTTCTGGAGGTTTGATCTGCACTTTACTGTTTAGAGTGAATGAAGTCTGTTGTCAATGTCCACTCTATTCCAGCCAATACTTGTTTTGATCATACAAGTAACTCTCTCTCTGCAGATTCCTAACAAGTGAACTTTCACACAAATGAGCCCCACGCCAAGGAAAGCCAATGTGCCAAAGGCTGTGCAAGTGCATTATTGTTTTCAGTGAAAAGAGTGATTTCCCACTGTTGCAGCTTTTGCCTACAGTGTTCCCCTTGGAGTGAAACCAGTTTCTTCTTCTGTTCGGTAAGGCTTCTGAGAGCTAGCCACAAATGTGCTTATCAAATCTCCAGGAAATTTGAATTCCCGGAGGTTGGATCTGCACTTTGCTTTTCATAGTGAATGCAGTCTAGTGCCAATGTGCAATCCATTCCAGCCAATAATTGGCTCACACAAGTAACTCTATGAAGATACCTGGCAATGGGGTTTTGACCCATATGTACCCAAGCCAAGGAAACCAAATGTGCCACAGGCCACTGAAGTACGTGTTTGTTCTCATTGAGAAGAGAAATTTGCCACTGCTCCAGCTTTTCACCAACAGTTTCTGCTTGGAGTGAATAGTTTCTTCTGCTCTTCAGTAATACTTCTGAGAGCTAGCTGTGAATGTACTTTTCAAATATACACGAAAGCTTCATTCTGGAAGGTTTCATCTGCACAATACTTTTTTTTTCCATTTTAATTTATTTTGTATTAAGTCATTTGTACATAGATCATATATATATTTACGCCATTATGGGATTCGTTGTGTTGATTATTTGTACAAATTGGAGTGCTTACATGCTACTAATCAACATAGCTTTCACCTCTTTTATCCAATTACAGCATTAAGACATTTGTGTTCTATACCTGATAGACCCAACTTGCACTTGCAATATGCTCCATAGGTGTGGTCCCCCTACTAACCCTCCCTCTATTAACCCACCTCCCTCTCCCTCTCCCTCCCCTTCCCTCCTTCATCCTAGGCTATAGTTGTGTTTCATTATGCATATGCACAATACTTTTTATGATGACTTCAGTCTGTTGGCAATGTTCTATCTATTACCACCAATACTTGTGTTCATGACACAGTTAACCTTCTCCCTAAGATTCCTGACAATGGAGCATTAACACAAATGTGCCCCAAGCCAAGAAAAGCCAATGTGCCTAAGACCATTCACAACCCTGCTTATTCTCATGTGCAGGTAGGTTAGGCAATTTTAGTGGTGGAACAACATTTAAATGTGTTAAGTTGTTTAGAGCCTCCCAATATTCAGAAACACCCTTGGATAAAGGCAATGTTCTTCATTTTGACAGCTATGTTTAGATCTTTCTCAAATGAATGCTATGTTTGACATTTTCCCTGATTTTAAATAGAAGCTAGCTAGTTTCAGGGTGTCAATAACTAATGGATATCTAGAAAGAAGAACTGGGAATAATTGGATGCATTTGATATATCAAGTGTTAACTAAAGTCATTAAGAATATTTTTATGTCTTTCTCTACTTTTATTTATTTCTACAATTTACTGATGATGTACTACTTTATGTAGAGGAAAAAAGAACAAAAAAACAAAATTATAAAATGTTATAAAAAATTTTAATTTGTATTTAATAAATGAATGAATGTAAATAATAATATAGATAAGCAAGCATGAGTTGATGTTAGTGAAACATATGGGAAAACACTGCAGTGTCCAGAGATGAGTTTATGTGTACAGAAAGAAGAAAACTCACAAAGAGGAAACAATGGGGAAGACCAAGATGGCAGACCAGAAGGATTATTTGGCTGAGCTCTTCTAGTATAACTGAGGGGGAAAAAGAGAACCCAGCCATAGCTGGTGCAGGGACCTTGCCTGGAGTCATAGCTCTGGGAGCACAGTGAGTTAGTGGTGTGCAGGAGACAGTATGTGATTCAGAGCTGTAGAGATCTGACTCAGTAGAGGTACAGTCTGGCTTTGCTCAGGCTAGTAAGGAGCTTCTGATTTTGAGGACGCCCCCCCAGCCCAGCTGCTCAAAATCCTTGAGCTACAGGTGTTGCCTTAGCACTGTACCAATCAATACCATTTCTCCTATTGCTCTCATTCTCTCTTCCTGTCCTCCTTCTCTCCTGTTCTTCAATTCTTTTCTTTCATCTTTCTTCCTTTTTTCCTTTTTCTCTTCTTTTTCTCATTCCTTCTTGTTTCTTCTTTCTTTCTTTCTCCCTTGTTTCTCCCTGCTCACTCTTTACCCTTCTTCCTCTTTGCCTTATACCAAGAGGCCACCTCAACACTTAAGCTCTGAGACAAGGTAATTTAAAGCAAAGGAGGAAGTGAGAAGGATAAAGGAGGACAAGGAGGTGAACAAGAAGAAAACATACATGAGGAAGAACCAGAAAAATTCAGGCAACATGAAAAAACAAAATAGAGCAACTCCCCCAAGAGAACATGAAGCAGCTACTACAGAAGACTCTATATATAAAGAATTATTGAATTTGATAGAAAGAGAATTTAAAATATAGATGATAAAGACAATAATGGGAATGGATGAGAAAATGGAAAGACAGAACAAAAATTTGGACAAGAGATAGGTAGAATACAGAAATGATATAGCAGAGTTTAAGGAAATGAAGGATACAATAAGGGAATGTAAAGAGGAAGTAGAAAGTATCAAAAATAGATTAGACCATGGAGAAGAAAGAACCTCAGAGCTAGAGGATAAAGTTCTCAAGATAACCAAGGTAGTTAAAGAGTCAGAAAAGAAGAGAGAAAAAGCACAACAGTCACTCAGAGAACTACAAGACTTCATGAAGCATTAAAACATATGAATAATAGGGATCCCTGAAGAGGAAGAAGATTGTCTCAGAAGAATAGAAGCCCTACTGGAGATTATCATAAATGAAAACTTTCCAAGTTTTACTAAAATTCTGACATACTACACTTAGAAGGATATTGAACCTTGACTCATCTCAACTCTAACAGAGCTTCTCCAAGACATATTGTAATGAACCTGTCCAAAGTCAAGATGAAAGAGAAAATTTTGCAAGCAGCCAGGAGTAAGCATGAAAGTAAGCACTAGTGGGGCAGAGCCATTAGAATGACAGCAGACTTTTCAACTGAAACTTTCCAAGCTAGAAGAGAATGGTTACCCACCTTCAACATTCTTAAATAAAACAATTTTCAGTCCAGAATTCTGTATCCTGCTAAACTAAAGTTCAAAATGATTGAAGAAACCAAATCTTTTGCAGATATGAAAACACTGATGAAATTCATGATAACAAACCAGTTCTACAGGAAATACTTAGACCTATTCTCAACACTGACCATCACAATAGATCAACAGCAAAGTAAATACTGAGAAGCTAAAGGTCAGGCTGGCTGATTGGATTAAAAAGCCCAAGCCATCCAAATGCTGTCTCTAGGAGACACACCTAGCCTTGAAAGACAAATCAAGTCTCAGGGTTAAGGGATGGAAAACAGTATTTCAAGCAAATGGAAACCAGAAAAAAAGGAGGGGTCGCAATCTTATTTTCATATACAAGCAGATAAAGCAACAAAAGTTAAGAAAGGCAAGGATGGACACTTATATAGGTCAAAGGAACAATACAATAAGAAGACATTATAATTTTAAATATTTATGCACCCAACTTAAATGCTCCCAGATTTATGAAACAGACCTTGATGGGTCTGAGCAATATGATATCCTATAACATCATAATGGCTGGGGACTTTAATGTCCCTCTGATGGAACTGGACAGCTCCTCTAAACAGAAACTAAACAAAGATATAAAAGACTTAAACACAACCCTAGAACAAATGGGATTAATAGATATATACAAACCACACCATCCCATAGCTAAGGAATATACATTTTTCTCATCAGCCCATAGTATGTACTCCAAAATCAACCACATCTTAGGATACAAATCAAACTTTGGCAAAATTAAATGAATAGAAATTATACCTGTATCTTCTCAGAACACAAGGCAATAAAGATAGAACTCAGCTCCAACAAAAATGTTCATCCCCACACAAAGGCTTGCAAATAAAACAACCTTATATTTAATGATAGTTGTGTTCAGGAAGAGATAAAAGAGGAAATCATTAAATTCCTCAAACATAACAACAATGAAGACACAAGTTACCAACACCTGTGGGATACAGCGAAAGCAGTCCTGAGAGGAAAATCTATTGTATCTGATGCCTACATTTGAAAAACAGAAAGAGAGTGCATGAACAAACTCTTAAACCATCTTATGGAATTGGAAAAAGAAGAACAATCTAATCTCAAACCCAGCAGAAGAAAAGAAATAACCAAACTAAATCAGAAATTAATGAAATTGAAAAAAAGAATCATTCAGAAAGTTAATAAAACAAAAAGTAGGTTTTAAAAAAAAATAAATAAAATCAATAAATCTTTAGCCAGAAAAGTAAAATCTCTAATAATCTCAATCAGAAACAATAAGGAAGTAATAACAAAAGATGCCATAGAGAAACAAGAGATCATCTTTGAGTACTATAAGAAACTCTATGCTCAGAAATTTGACAATGTAGACTAAATGGATCAATACCTGGAATCATACTCTCTCCCTAGATTTAATCAAGAATAAATAGATTTCTTGAACAGACTGATTTCAAGCACTGTACTTGAAGAAACAATAAAAATTCTCCCAACAACAACAATAAAAAATGCCCTGGTACAGATGGCCTCACACCAGAATTCTATCAAACCTTCAAAGAAGAGCTTATACCCATACTGCAGAAATTATTCCAAAATATTGAGAAGGAAGGAATCTTCCCCAACATGTTCTACAAATCAAGCATCACCCTGATACAAAAACTAGGAAAAGACACAACCAAAAAGGAGAATTTCAGACCAATTTCACTAATGAATATAGATGCAAAAATTCTCAGTAAAATTCTAGGTCATAGATTACAGCTACACATTAAAAAAATCATTCATCATAATCAAGTAGGTTTCATCCCAGGGATGCAAGGCTCATTTAAGATATACAAGTCCATAAACGTAATTCACCATATCAACAGAAGCAAAAACAAAGACCATATGATCCTCTTAATAGATGCAGAAAAAATGATGAATTCGATAAAATTCAGCATCACTTTCTAATTAGAACACTGAAGAATATAGGCTTAGGCGGCACATTTTTTAATCTAATTGAAGCCATCTATGACAAACCCCAGCTAATGTTATACTGAGTAGAGTAAAACTGAAAGATTTTCCACTTAGAATTGGAACAACACAAGGTTGTCTTCAATCACCACTACTATTCAACATAGTGCTAGAAATTCTAACCAAACACAATCAGACAAGAGAAGGAAGTAAAGGGCATCCAAGTGGGGGAAGAGGTGGTGAAACTCTCCCTCTTTGCCAATGATATGCTCTTATACTTAGAGAACCTGAAATACTCAACCACAAGTGTGGAGGATTGAACATCATGCTTACAATAGCAGTCACCAATCTCAGAACTCACCTGAGGAATTGCTAAGAACAAGACATTCTCCTGGCAGGCCTTGAGATTTCTTGTGACTTGGAGGCAAGCCACCGAGTAACTCAGTAATCCCAGAGGAGCAAAGATTGGTCCAGCAGTAGTGAGGCTGATGTTAAACATTGAACCTTTTATGTCAGTTCCTTAAAGGAGTAGTGGAGAAAAGGCACATAGTTCTTTTGTAATCTGTGGTCCCTGAGCACATACCCCCGTGAGATCATCACTTAGAACACATTCCAACTTTCGTTTTACCCCTCAATAAAAGACCACTGCAAAAGTTGTTTGGGACTCCCCTGCACCTTTGGTGAGCCTCACCTCTTGCAGCTTGTACTCTCAATCTGTGTCCTGACTTATTCCTTTGAGCAGCTGTGACACACAAGACTTCTGGAAGTGATCAAAAAATACAGCAATGTCTCAGGATATAAAACTAGTGTCCACAAATCAGTAGCATTTGTATATGCCAATAACTGTGAAGATGAGAAGCTAATCATGGACACAATTCCCTTCACAGTACCTTCAAAAAAAATGAAATATCTAGGAATATACATAACAAAAGAGGTGAACGACATTTACAAAGAAAATTATAAAACCCTAAGAAAAGAAATAACAGAAGATATTAACAAATGAAAGAATATACCAGGATCATGGCTGAGAAGAATCAACATTGTGTAAATGTCCATACTACCCAAAGCAATCTACAGATACAATGTGATCCCCATATAAATATAAAATACCATCATCATACTTTTAAGATTTAAGAAAAATAATTCTTCATTTTGCCTGGAACCAGAAATAAAACCATATAGCCAAGGCAATTCTTAGTAATAAAGACAAATCCAGGGGAATCACACTACTATATTTTTAGTTATATTACAAGGCCATAGTGTTCAAAACAGCATAGTATTGGCACAAAAATAGAGACATTGACATTTGAAACCAAATAGAAAAACAAGAGATGGGCTCAGCATCTATAGCTCAGCAGCTAGGATGCCAGCCACATGCACCAGAGCTGGCAGGTTGAAACCCAGCCCAGGCCTGACAAACAACAATGACGACTACAACCAAAAAGCAGCCAGGTGTTGTGGCAGCACCTGTAGTCTTGGCTACTTGGGAGGCTGAGGCAAAGGAATTGCTTAAGCCCAAGAGTTTGAGGTTGCTGTGAGTCACAGCACTCTACCCAAAGCAACATAGTGAGACTCTGTCTCAAAAAAAAAAAGAAAAAAGAAAAGATAACCAGGAGATGAAACTAACATCTTCCAACCACCTGATCTTTGATAAACCAAACAAGAACATACACTAGGGGAAAGAATCCCTATTCAACAAATGGTGCCAGAAGAACTGGATAACCGCATGTAAAAGACTGAAACTGGACCTGCACTTCTCATCACTTACAAAAATTGATTCAAGATGTATAAAAGATTTAAATCTAAGGCATGAAATAATAAAAATCCTTGAAGAAAGTGTGGGGGAAACACTTGAAGATATTGGCCTGGAGAAAGATTTTATGAAGAAGACTTCCATGGCAAGTGCTATAACAAAAATAAATAAATAGGACTTAATTAAACTGAAAAGCTTCTGTACAGCTAAGGAAACAACAATCAAAGCAAACAGACAACCTTCAGAATGGGAAAAGATATTTGCATGTTGTGAATCAGACAAAAGCTTCATAACTAGGATCTATAAAGAACTCAAATCAATCAACAAAAAAAGACGCAACAATCCCATTTATCACTGGGCAAGAGACATGAATAGAACCTTCTCTAATAAGAAAGACAAATGGCTAAAAAATATTTGAAAAAATACTAATCGTCCCTAATCATCAGAGAAATGCAAATCAAAACCATCCTGAGATATCACCTAACCCCAGTGAGAATGGCCCACATCACAAAGTCCAAAGCTGCGGATGCTGGCGTAGGTGTGAAGAGAAGGGAACACCTTTACACTGCTGGTGGGACTGCAAACTAATACAACCTTTTTGAAAGGGAGTATGGAGAATCCTTAAAAACTCAAATTAGACCTCCCATTTGATCCTGCAATCCCATTGCTAGGCATCTACCCAGAAGAAAAAAAAATCATTTTATCATAAGGACAATTGCACTGGACAGTTTATCACAGCTCAATTTACAATTATCAAAATGTGGAAATAGCCTAAATGCCTGCCAAACCAGGAATGAATTAAAAAGCCATGTATATGTGTACCATGGAATACTATTCAGCCATTAACAGAGGTGAAGACTTTACATCTTTTGTATGAACCTGGATTAGGGTGGAACACATTCTTCTTGGTAAAGCATCATGAGAATGGAGAAGAAATAATCCAAAGTACTCAATTCTAATATGAAGGCAGTAGAGGACCTAACATGAGGTGAGGGGGTAGGGGAATAAGGCAGCAGGGAGAGGGGAGGAGGGTGGGAATGGGAGAGTCACAGCATATGGCACACCTCTTGGATGTGGGACACAATTATAAGAAGGAATTTACCTAATAAATGCAATCAGTGTGGCCTAATTCTTTGCACCCTCAATGAATCCTAAATAATAAATGATAAAATAAAAAAAAAGTAAAATAATAATAATAATTCTAACTTCTTTCCATATTTGTCAAATCTTATTTTCTATCCTTTTTATTATTATTATTAAATCAGAGCTGTAAAGAAATATGGAGACTATACCTCTTTCATGTTTACATGGATGGAGCTGGAAAATATTCTTCTTAGCAAGGTACCCCAAGAATAGAAGAAAAAGTACCCAATGTACTCAGCCCTAATATGAAACTAAGTTATTTTCTATCCTTTTATTTTGCCATCCTGGTGAGTGCAAAATGCTATCTTGTTTTAGTTTTGATCTACAGTTTTGTAATGATGAATACTTTGTTCTTATCTGATTTAGAAAAATGTTTGGGGCCAGGCACAGTGGCTCACACCTGTAATCCTAGCACTCTGGGGGGCCAAAGCAGGTGGATTGCTTGAGCTCACAAATTCAAGACCAGCCTGGCCAGAGGGAGACCTCATCTCTAAAAATACCCAGACATTGTTGCAGGCGCCTGTAGTCCCAGCTACCTGGGAGGCTAAGGCAAGAGAATTGATTGAGCCCAAGAGTTACAGGGTGCTGTGAGCTATAATGCCATGGCACTCTACCAAGGGTGACAAAGAGAGACTCTGTCTCAAAAAAAAAAAAAAATGTTTAAATGTCCCATTTTTAAATTGGGTAAATTTAAATTGGGTAAAGTTTGTCTTTTTAGTGTTAAGTTATAAATTTTCTTTATATATCCTGGATACAAGGCCCTATCCAATATACAATTTAAAAACATTTTCTCTCATTCTAAAGATCATCTTTCTTTTTTATTTATTGAGATAAAGTCACACACTGTCAGCTGGGGCTAGAGTACCATGGTCTCAACCTAGCTTACAGCCACCTCAAACTCCTAGGCCCAAGCTATCCTCCTGTCTTAGTCTCCTGAGTAGGTAGGGCTACAAGCTACCATTATCATGTCCAGCTAATTTTTCTATTTTTAGTAGAGATTTGATCTCACTTTGCTCAGGCAAGTCTTGAATTCCTGACCTCAAGGGATCCTTCCACCTTGGCCTCCCAGAGTGCTAGGATTCCACCACATCCAGCCTATCTTTCACTTTCTTAATCATACCCTTTGTTTTTTTTTGTTTGTTTGTTTTACTTTTGTTTTTTGAGACAGAGGCTCACTTTGTCACCCTAGGTAGAGTGCTGTGGCATCATAGCTCACAGCAACCTCCAACTCTTGGGCTCAAGCAATCCTCTTGCCTCAGCCTCCTGAGTAGCTGAAACCTCAGGTGCCTGCCACAAAGCCTGGCTAATTTTAGAGATCGGGGGGGTCTCACGCTAGCTCAAGCTGGTCTCAAATTCATGAACTCAGGCGATCCACCCATCTCAGCCTCCCAGAGTGATGGGATTACAGGAGTGAGCCACCACACCTGGCCTGATTATATGCTTTGAAGAATAAAAGTTTTACATTTTTGGCAATATAGGACCAAGGACAGTACTGCAGGGGACCATCTTGCACCATGACAATGTATCCACCCACACAGCCAACATCGCCATTTAGTTCCTGGAGTCCACAGAATTTTTTTTATATTCCTAATGTTTAATTATTATTATTTTTTATTAAATCATAACTTTGTACACTGATGCACTTATGGGGTTCAAGCTTACAGGGAACAAAGTAACACATCCATCACAATTATACTCACTTCTTAATAGTTTTGAAATGTACCATTGCATCACGTACATTAGGTGAGGTCCTTCCAAATACCCTCCTTCCTCCCATATCTCCCCTCTCCACCACTCTCTCTCCTCTTCCCTTCTACTTTCTGGACTATAGTTATGTTTTGCCATTCATATGAGTGTGCAGGTGATTATATATTGATTTCATAGTAGTATTGAGTACATTGGATACTTTTCTTTCCATTCTTGAGATACTTTACTAAGAAGAATATGTTCCAGTTCAATCCAGGGAAACATAAAAGATGTGAAGTCTCCATCTTTTTTATGGCTGCATAGTATTCTATGGTGTACATATACAACTATTTGTTAATCCATTCATGGGTTGATGGGCACTTGGGCTATTTCCATGTCTTGGCTATTATGAATTGGGCTGCAATAACCATTTTGGTGCAAATGTCATTGTAAAATAATTTCTGATCATTTGGGTATATACCTAGTAGAGGAATTGCAGGATCAAATGGGGGTCTCTTTTTACTTCCTTAAGTGTTCTCCAAACTTCTTTCCAAAAAGGTTGTTTTAACTTGCATTCCCACTAGCAGTGTAGAAGCATTTCCTTCTCTC
>CAUYRH010050682.1:0-33045 GCA_963574655.1 Perodicticus potto | reverse complement strand
TTCATTTCCTTGATTGTTTTCATCATCTGTATTCTAAATTCCTTTTCTGACATTTCTAACATTTCCTTATAGGTGGAATCCTCTACAGTATCTACCTCACAGCCCCTGGGGGGGGTTGCTCTGGACTGGTTTTTCATGATGTCAGGAGTTTTCTGCTAATTCTTCCTCATGAGTGATTTCTTTTATCTGTTTCCTTGCCCTAATTTTCCTTTCACTTCCTCCTGCTCTTTAAATTGCTGTGCTTCTGGACTAGGGTTTCGATGAGTCCTTTTGGTACAGGACTAGAAGGATGAGAAGATTGAAGACCAAGAAGGGAAAAAAGAAAGGAAAGAAAGAAAGAAAAGAAAAGAAAAAGGAGGACGGAGAGGGGGTGGGTAGAAGCAATTATTGACCAAAGGAAAAGAGGCACAGAAAGAGGGGGGCGGGAGCAATATAGGAATACAATAGAGTACTTTGACCCAACCTTAAGAGCCCCCAACCTCTGGGGGTGCCAGGTTGGGTGATTAGGTCAGCAGCTCTTTCCCAGCCTGTTTGGACACAGTACCCCACCTCCACCAAGTAGAGAGAGAAGACAAAAATGCAATAAATCAAATCAAAACAAGTAAACCAAAAACTTTACAGGATAAGATTGGGGGTAAAAACAATTACTATGGGTGGAAACACTAGCAAAATTGATGTTTAATTGTTGAAAGAGGCAACAGTGGAAAATTATATTTAAACTAGAAAAATGAAGAAATAAAAAAGAAAAGAAAAATCTTTAAGGAAAATGTTGAAATTAAAAGCAAAACAACAATAACAAAAACAAACAAATAACAACAACAAAAAAAACCCCACAAAACAAAACCAAAAAACAAAGCAGTATATATATCTTGCTGATATTGTCTGGGCAAGAGGTGATCTTCTGGGGTATGATATGTTAATCACAATGTTGATACAGCTGAACAAAATGGAGACCGGAGGCCTCTAATGATTTCTCAAACCCCACAGGGTGGAGAGCCTAAATCCTCCTCAGCCTGCTTAGAAGGCACTTTTAATTGCTAACGTGGGCTAAGCAGAAGCTTTCCCAGGAATGCGCTTGTGGCTGGAATCACTCCTTAAGTGGCTCTCCACTTATCCAGTGTGCCAAAACCAGTCTCACCCTATGCCCCTGAGGGCTAAGGCTGCAAGGCGTCTCAGTCCCCGCCTTTAGGCTGCTCATTCACTAGATTACTCGCTCCTGCCCGATGCTTGTTCTGTGACCCTGAGGGTGGAGCTTGCCAGGGCAGTTCTCTTACGATGGCTCCACATGGCCCACAACCAAACACTGGTAGCTCCATCTGGCTCGGTAGCTCAGTCTGGAGCCCCAGACAATACTCAAAGACCTCCACACTCTTGCTCCAGTTCTCCCAAGGCAATTCAACCGAGTGCCAAGTCCCAAAGAAACCCAAACAGCTCACAGGTAAGGCCTTTCCAGTTTGTAATCTCACTGCTACTGCAGCCACAGCTGCTGGCAGGATTAGACCGAACGAACACATGCAACCACTTGCCAGATCTCCACTGCTTTTGCCTTCCTCAGGGGTTCCAGAAGTCTCATGCGGTCTCCCTGTGTCCCCAAAGGGATGTTTCTGGGCAGATCTCGGCAGCCAGAGATGCCCGAAGTCTTCTCTCCCCAGTCTCACCGTGTCCAGTTGCAAGGAAGCTGTTACTCAGCCACCATCTTAAAGCCACACCTCTGAAAAAGTTTTTTGACAATTTTTAGCAGTGTTCATGTTACTTTTATGCATGAGCAGACTTTTAGAGGTCCCTATTTCTCTATTCTGCCCTTAAATATTTTTTTAATAGAAGTGTGTCACCATCAAAACAAATTTTAGGGAAATCTAGCTTACCAGTGTCTGATGTCTTTATCCTGGCTTGGAGATTGGCAAGCTAGAATGTGATAAGCTGATCCAAATTGACGATACAATTAAGGAAGACCTAAGAACATTATCAAAAGAGAGAGGCCAAAATTTCAAAGAATCAAAAGGAAGTAACAGATAGACAGGGCATGGAGAATGACCTAACTGAGCATATAGTCACTCTTCTGTGACTGTTTTCTCCACTTCTCCCATCTTCCATTTTCAACTGTGTACATCCATGACAGAGCACATGTGGTGTATAAGAAGCGTTAGAATGGGGAAAGATAAATAAGACGCAGTTGCATTATCAAAATAAAGTTATCAAATTTTAAAGCACTTACATGTTAGCTCTCATAATCTTGACAGGACATGAAAAAGAATCTCTGTTTTATAATGGAAAAAATCTAGATTCTAGATAGGTAAATTATCTGCAGTTATTAGGGCTAGCAACAGGTAGAGCTGCACCGAGCTCTTTTAATTTCTTGTCAAGTGCTTTTTGCACTATTAGGTAATAAGAATATTAGGGGTGGGCGGTGCCTGTGGCTCAGTGGGTAGGGTGCCAGCACCATATACTGAGAGTGGGGGGTTCAAACCCGAGTGTGGTCAAACTGCAACAAAAAAATAGCTGGGCGTTGGGGCAGGTGCCTATAATCCCAGCTACTCGGGAGGCTGAGGCAAGAGAATCGCTTAAGCCCAGGAGTTGGAGGTTGCTGTGAGCTGTGTGATGCATATATATAGGGAGTTTTAGAAGTAAGGAAGAGCCAATGTTGAAATGCTTTCTGGACAAAATATTACCAGGATATATCCGATTGGTTATGTAAGATTAAAAAAGGGAAGATGCCCAAGGTTTGGAAAATATAATTCATGGGAAATGTAATTTTAGTACATTGCAACCTACCATGATACAAACGCTTCTAATATGGGGAAATAAAGACCAAGTTGCTGTTAATTCAGTGAAAGAATCAGGAAAATACTTACTGATTACTTAATTTAAGCCAAAAATGTATATTTTGTTAATTTTCCACTAGATATCAGTAGCATTAAATAATAAATAACAGTTGTGGTGGTTATTTGGAATTGGATATCTGAATTTGTTAAACAGTTGGGAGTATATATGGTCATTTGTTCCTACCTTCAGATTGTTTATTGTTTGTACTTTAGTGTCTTGACATATCATATATTATTTCGATCTGTTTTCAGTATTTTATTATCTACATGATTATCGTTCTCCAGCGTATAGGGTAACTAAATTGTCAGACTAAAGTATAAGGTTTGACGTCTTAGAAACTGGACCAGCAGAGGGCAGCACAGTCTTTACAATGGTTAGAATCTGGTCATTTGACCATTTGGAAACAAGAGACAGTGTGGTGCAAGGGTTTTCAAGTTTTCCAAGCATTCGGACCCTTAATTTCAAATGAAATATTTTTTATAACCCCCAAATATAAGGCAGATAAAAGCAATATTTTACTAACATAAATCTTACTTTTATAATAGTTACATGTCCCATCAAAAGCCAAAATTCACAGGGTTTTTTTGATGGCACTAAAATCCACAGGAGTACAATTGCTGAATTCCTTTACAGATGAGGAAACTGAGTCTAAAAGATATTATAAAACACCTCCAAGGTCATACAGATGGCAAAATATTAGCGCTTACACATAAACTCATTGTCTTACTATAAGTAAGACAACAATTGTACAATTACTAATAAATACATTTTTGTCTTACTGTTGCTCTGAAATGCAATCCAGTTTATTTCTTTTGTCTTAATTACTCAAATTTAGAAAAAAATTCTGATTCTTATTCACATAAATAAGGAGTTGTAAATGGCACCTTTAAAAAAAAAAAGCTTGGTCTGCAATCCTCAGTTATTTCTCAGACAGAAATGGGGAGTGAATTTTTACTCCAAGATATGTTTAATATGCAATAAAAATAAAATGTGTCAGTGTTCTCTAAATGTTCATAAGTGGAATAACTACTAAACAAGTAAACACAGTTATTCCAATTTTTTTAGATAAATGTAAGTAGGGAGATTCTAAATACTTTGCTAAAGTCACATTCGCATAACTGACAGACCCCCAGAAAAATGGTTTCAAAGTTTGCTTTTCTTACCAGCAAAAGCTCTATTTTATTCATTTTTACACTTATATTGCTTTTATTTTTTAAAAAGTTAAAATTATATTTTGAAAATGATATTCAATAGATTTCACTAACCGCAGTTGGAAAACCAGTAGTCTATGGATAATAGAATGTAATCTAAACATTAAATACATTTACAAATACTGTGGGGCTCTTACAGTCTAATTGGCATTCTACTTAGTTTTAAGATAGTACAAACATACATATTTATACTAAAAAATAGGTTCAGACCATCTCATTTAACACAAATTTATTTAAAAGAATATTTAACATATTTAGAATACAACTTGCTTGCATGGGAATAACTGATTCTAGCACTCTCTAAGCTTAGTGACCAATATTAAAAGCTCACGTCTCCCCCAGATATGTATATGAGGACATTTCTGGGGTACAGAATCTTTACTACTTTAATAATCTCAAGATGTGTCACTAGTTATTCAGATGCCTGAGAACAGGCAAGCTTTTGCAGATTTTAAAAATTTGATAGAAATCAGGAAATCAGATAATTTTGAAGTAAAATTCATAGTTCTTTATATATGCAAAAATTTTATATGGTTACTCCCCCTAGATCTTAAAGATTGATTATAATAAAACATTTTTAAATTCTGTGTTTTGCTACTGAGTAAGAAGAAAAATTGTTCACTTAAAATGTAAAACATACAGGAAGACAGACTACAAGTATCACCTCAAGTAGAGACTTATCAATTAGCTAAGTAAATTGTGACACCTGCCCAAGCACTCAGTCATGCCACGCATTTGACCTTATGTTATTTTTTGAAGATATATATCTGAACATGTTACTTCCCAATTTATAATGCCTCTCTTACTTCCACTGCTTACAGAATAGGTCCAGTTTTTCTTACCATACATCTTTCACAGTACATTCTTTTCATTCAGCAGTATTTATTAAGTTCCTAAGTAATAGGTACTGTATTCATTTGGGTACATACAAAGATACATAAAGCAAAGTTTCTGCCCTCAAAGGGCTTACAGTCTAGTAGGAATGACAGATAAAACAGTAGTTACAGTCTTACACATATACAGTAAGCCTCTGATAGAAATAGGCACATGATGCTGGCAATTAGTGTTTGGTTTCAACTTTCTTTTCTAGCTGTGTTTTCCATCACCTCCCTGTACACACCAGCCATACCAGATCAATTTCCATTTACCAAACATGCTATCCACTTTAGAGCCTTAGCTCAAAATCTCTTCGTGTGAAGAACCCTTCCCCATGCTTATTGAAATCCATTTATGACCAATTTTAACTGTCACTTCTCAGGAATATAGTTTCTGTTATTCACAGCCACCTTTTTTCTCCCATAAAACCCCTTTAAGGCATTTTATCCTTATGTGCCTTGAAATTTCATCTATCCCCTAGTAGAGTGCCTGTGGAGAGTACACATTCCATACTTTTTTGTACTGCTGAGTTTCCAAATAACACTTTTGTTTCTATTCTATTCTGTTTCCTTTAGTAATAGAATGATATGATCATTAGTATATGATATATTAATTACTTTTTGCAACTGACCTAGTCACAAATAAATTAGGATTATTAAGTTAATATAAATATTTCTAAAAATTATTAACTAAATAGAATATAAATATTAAGTACTAGAGTATGATGGATACTGTTGGCTTTCTTTTGTGGTTTTAGGCCAGGGCCAGGTTTGAACCCACCACTTCCAGTATATGGGGCCGGCGCCCTACTCCTTTGAGCCACAGGTGCTGCCCAATACTGTTGACTTTCTGCCAGCATAATATCTCCTCTACTTCTTTCTTTAAATGAAATCCTGTTTTGATCAGGAAGCCACATCCAGGCTATAGAATTCCCACAGAAAAAAGAATCCCCATTGATTATTTTTTTAAAAGTATAAGCAAAAGAAATAATCCACCATGAAATGACAGCAGATGCATTGGCAGCTGTAGAACTAATAGAGCACTGTTAAAGAGATCGTAAAATGGGGTGGCACCTATGGCTCAGTGAGTAGGGCACTGGCCCCATATACCGAGAGTGGCAGATTCAAACCCAGCCCTGGCCAAACTGCAACAACAACAAAAAAAATAGCCGGGTGTTGTGGTGGGCGCCTATGGTCCCAACTGCTTGGGAGGCTGAGGCAAAAGAATTGCCTAAGCCCAAGAGCTGGAAGTTGCTGTGAGCTGTGATGTCATGGCACTCTACTGAGGGTGACAAAGTGAGAGTCTGTCTCTAAAAAAAAAAAAAGAGAGAGAGATTGTAAAATAAATATACAGTACTTTAAAAGAATAAAGAGATAAAAGAAGTCACAGAAACCACAAGAAAAAGACAATGTGGGGAAAGAGGCAGATTTAAATAATGACCATATGTAACTTCTAGAAAGAAAAAGTATTAAAAATAGAATCAATGAAATACATGAAAGTTTTGGAGAGTGGAATGAGAATGTTAAACATGTTTTCTAATAAGAAATTCAGAAGAAGAGACAAAAAAGGAGACAGTATTTGAAATAGTACATAGATCATCAGACTAAGAAAGCTCTGGTCCTAAACAGGACCACACCCATAAAAATCTCAGTGAAAAGATGAAACACCAGACAAAATGATAAAAGCTATCACAGTGAAAATACAAGGGAACGACAGTTTGACTAACAGCAGGCTTCTCAGCAGCGACAATAAAGGCCAGAAGGCACTGCAGTGGCGTAACTGTCAGTAAGGTGTCAAGGCAGTGTAACAACCAACTTGGAATGGTATAGCACCTAAATTATCACTTAGGAGAGAGGGCAGACTGCATGTATTTTCAACAACCAAGAGAACACCTATAGATAATTGTTGGAATAATTACTAAAGCAGATTCTTTGTAAGAAAAATAATGAATTCTAGAGGAAGAAATGAGATGGAAGAAGCAATAGTGAGCCAGGAAGATTGTTAAACATTTAGAATAATCATGTAAAAAATTTAAATAAGTAGAGAAAGATTAAGCAGAAAATACTAGTAAGGATATGGACAATTTCAGTAATTTTTGATTTAATGGATTCTTGTGGGATCTTTGCCCAATAAATTAAAAATACTTCTTTATGTATTCATAGAACATTTACACAAGTCAACCATATGCTAGGCCACAAAGGTATTCTCTACAAATATCAAGAATCAATATCATACGAATTTCATTCTTTGACCACATTACAATGAAATTAGAAATTCATTCAACAGGCCAGACACAGTGGCTCATGTCTGTTATCCGAGCATTCTGGGATGTCAAGCTGGTGGATTGCCTGAGCTCAAGAGTTCAGACCAGTCTGAGCAAGAGCGAGACCCCATCTCTAATAAAAATAGAAAAACTATCTGGGGGTTATGGTAGGTGCCTGTTATAGTCCCAGCTACTCAGGAGGCTGAGGCAGGAGGATCACTTGAGTCTAAGAGACTGAGGTTGCTATGAGCTGGGACGCCACAGCACTCTACCCATGGCACTGAATAAGACTCTGTCTTTTTTTTTAAAAAAAAAAAAAGACATTCAACATACATCTGTTAGGCACATACTACATGCCAGATACTGTTTCAAGTGTCAGTGTACGTTAATGAAAAACAGAAACTAAGGTTGACCTTCATTAATTCTATATAGGGGGCTCAGCGCCTGTGGCTCAAGCGGCTAAGGCACCAGCCACGTACACCTGAGCTGGCGGGTTCGAATCCAGCCCGGGCCCGCCAAACAACAATGTCAGCTGCAACCAAAATAAATTTTAAAAAAAGTCTTAAAAAAAAAAAATTCTATATAGGGAAGGAAGAGAGAGATAAACACAGTAAATAGAATAAATATGTGGTGTGTAAGCAGATGATAAGTTCTGACAGGGAGAAAAGAAACAAGATAAGCAGGATGAAGAATGCTATTAGGAAAGAAGATGTAGTTTTAAGTAAGGGGTGAGGGTAAGACTGGAAATGTGACATGTGAGCAAAGACCGGGATGAGGTGAAGAGTTAACCATGTGCATACCTGGGGAAAGAACATTGCAAGCAGATGGCCCGAAGTGTGTGCATTGTTTTTAGCTGGAACTCCATGACTTAGGGGTAAAATAGTAGGAGGGGAGATAAAAGAGGCAATCCCTCCTATCCCCCAAAACCTAGATTTTTGGATACTCACACAAATAGAAAACTTTCTAAATTAACTCAGGGTCAGAGAATAAAACAATGAAAATTGGAAATATTTAGATGCAAATAAAAATGAAAACATTTGTGGAGTTTATCTCTATCAATATTATAAGGGAAATGTATAGCTTTAAATATATTTGTAAGATAAGAACAATGTAAATTGATCAGCTAAGCATTCTTCAACTCAAGAAGTTAGGAAAGGAAAAGAGAGTAGAAGTTAATTAAAGGAAAATTAGAAAGTTTAGAACAAAATCTGGTTCTTTGAAATTACTAATAAAATATATAACTACCTGGAGAGAGTGAACAGGAAAGAAAAAGAAACCATGTCAAATAAAAAGGAAGATATATCCCCCAACTCAGTGAAGATTTCAAAAGTCACAAGAGAATAACTCTAGGACAATAAATTTGAAAGCATAGATAAAATAAGTGATTTCCTTGAAAAAATACAAATTACTAAAAAATGATTTAGGAATAATAGAAAACATGAAAAGAAAATATCATTACACTCAATCAGTAATCAAAAGTTCTCTTAAAGAAAAAAAAGGTGGTTGAGTTTTAGAAGCAAGTTTTACCCTGTTTCAATGGACAAGTAATTTCTCTGTTACATAAACTTTCACAGAATGAAAAGAAAAGGTACCCAATTTCTGTTTCTAGGCTTGCCTAATTTTGACACCAATTAGACAAGAATAACATGAGAAATGAAAATTATAAACCAATCTCATTTATAAACATATATGCAGAAATCCTAAATTAAACATTTTTAAATTGAATTCAACAGCAAGTATACACATATGCATATATCTATACACACAGACATATATATTCCTCAAATAGGTATTATTTCAGGAAAGCATGAGAAAAGAAACTTGTAAACTTTATAAATCAATCTCACTTATAAGCATATATGCAAAAGACCAGATCAATGTTCATACTGAATATAGCAAAAAACAATAGGTGTGTATATATGTACATGTATACACATACATATACATAAATTTTGATCAGAGCATGGATTTTTTTCATGACCATTTCCACCTGATGCTGTAGGCAGATGCTATTGATATAAAATGTTTTGTTATGTTTTACTACTTTTCTTCAATCTCAAACCTTCTTACCAGATACATTAATATTTTAGTGTTAATAGAGAGGGCTTATGAAAGAAGTGAAAATTTTCTACTTTCATTTTAGCTGAATGTCAAAGCTATGGTCTATAAGTATAGTAACATGCCCTTTCTTTGAACCATCTTTCCTCTTCCTTGGTTCCTGCAAGGCACCAAACCAAAGAGCTGAGGAGAGACGTTACAATTGGAGCCACAGCACCAGCACTGCCAGCTCCTTAATAACATGGGTAATAGTCCCCTCCGGAAGACAAAGGGGAAAAAAGCAGAAACAGACAACTCAGATGAATGGGCCCTGTAGGTGACAGCTGCTTTTCTACCTAGCATCTGTAACTTTTTCTTGTGTCCGTAGTGCCCAGATGTTGCTTGTGGGACCAGCGTGCCCCTGCACTTCTGCTGAAGCAGACTTTATTCCAGAGCTCTAGAATTAAATCACATAGGCCCTAACTATAGCAAGTCCTGGGGTTTTTGGTTTAAGCAGAAGCTGTTTTCCTTTTTCTTAACGTACTCAGAACTGCTGACAACTAGGAAAGAAGAGTAGTCTTCTGAGAATGAAGCGAAGTTTGGGTAACAAACCTGAGAAATAGATAAAGGGGAACTGATGCCTAGTGACATGTGTTGAAGCACGGATCAGTGAATACCTATATAAACTGTTAACATTACTTAAGCCAGTAAGTTCCCTTGTGTTGCTTTAGCCAGTTGAAGTTGGATATTCTGTCTCTTGCAATCAAAAGTATCTTGCTAAAGCTTCCTGTTTTAGGCAGACTGGCTTCTCACACCATTGTGAAATTTAAACTATCCATCCATTGCTCACCTCAATAGCTGGTCCTTTAGATTAACTTGGATTTTTACAAGCTCTACAGAAATATGAGCTAGCTCTCCTTTAGACTGAATATGTGGGATGAAGGGCAGAGGGGGAGTGAGATTTGGAGCAATTTCAGTTTTTATCATTCCTGAAATTGCCTCTGGTTATCTTCTCCTTACCTAGTTCCCTAGGGCTAGGAGAGAACCCTAAGGAGGGAGCCTTGCAGTGGAGGTAGGTCTCACCACTAATGACAGCTCCAGCTTTGAGCAGGTTATTTCCCTTCTTTCCCACTCCACCTCTGCACCCTCATTGCCCCATTTTCAGTAAAGTATAATGGAAACATTTCATATATACATAAAATTAAAAACTGAATGCAATCTCCTAGCTATACTGAGCATAAGTGCCACAGAAGTTATTCAGATTTATAGTAATTATTGTACAGTTCAGCAGTTTCACATGAGAAATATTGAGTATAAATAGTTACAAGTAAGCTAGAATAAATTTAATATTAATAAAAAGCCCAGTACATTTACTTAATAGGAATACTGTTATATTTTTAATCCTCTAGTTTTTCTATATACTTATATTTACAAGTTTTAACCTATTAATACCATTAAGGAAATGCAATAGCTGCCTTAAGCACTAATTCTGGTTGTGGCAAACACGTAGAGTTTATTCATTTCTCTGAAAAATTAGATTTTCTTTATTCCCGCAGAATTGCTTATAATCCTTCACCCTAGGGCAGAAGACTCAGGGAAGGAAGGAAAGTATTACAAAGAAATAAAATATTATGCAAGATGGGAAGCAGTTTTGCTTTGGGGAGCCTGGACTATTTCTTTAAGTATACCTAATTATGATCGGAATTTGTTTGACTTTGGGTTAATCACCACCTGCAGTTACTGCCACCTAGGCAAGTAAATTAATGATGGGTTCTGCAGAGGGAGTAGATGGTGGTGGATGGTAGAGATTCTTGAATATCTGCTGAATGCAGCAGCATGCCCTGAGGAATAGTTTGAGGAAAGATGCCCCTAGAGCTACTGTATCTGTATTTAATTTGCTTTTATTCTGTTTACATAGTTATTCTATACTATGCTTATTGTGCCAAGTGATCTCCTTGGACTGCAGAACTCTACCAGTATTAAATGGGCAGTCACACTAATGTCAGTGGACAGGCCATGAGATTAGCACTTTTTCTACCATACAAGTTCAGTATGAACTCTTTCTGAGAAGAGTTTTCTTTTTTTTTTCCTGTTATACACTACAGTATTTCAACAGGGCTTACTAAAGTAGAATGTGATCAACAAAGGTCTTAATATTCTTGCTTTTTTCTTGGGCTTGGAATTCCCACAGCAGTAAGGTGATGCAGTGTTTTCCTTAGGAAAGAGAAAGGCCTTTCTTGTCACTTTCTTAGGGTATCACTTTGTATCTCAAGAGTGGCATTATGGCCTCTGTGTTGATAAGCAGCTATTAGGTTCATATCTTAATATCTAATTGTAGTTTCATGTGAAAAATACTATATTATGAAAAATGTATCTCACAATATTCTAACAGATGCTGCTAGTATAATAACCTAATGTAACAAATGCACCAAATGTGCTCAAGCATGTTTTTGACACTGTTTTCATAAGTGATGATATATCCTAATTGAAACTTACTAAAATTATGTTTTCTTCTCCAACTGTCATGAAAACATACCAAACTATGTGTTTTATATACCCATGATTGAAGAGAATAAGATGTGTATTCCTTTTGGCCTTCATTTTGTGGTTTTGAGTCATAATTTGAAAATATATGATTTTATCCTTATGAATATTAGTCCAATGACTTAATTCAGCTCCAAGGTATATTTTAATTCTCCTTCATTACTTATACAGCCAGTAGTACATTTAAATTTGAAGCTTTGTATCAAGTATTTTTTAATTTTCAAATTACATTATTAGAGAGAAGAATGTTAACAGTCTCTTTTTTTTCTTTTGACTCATAGAGTGACTTGGTTTGGGAACCTTCAGAGAAAGTCCTCTGTATTTTTCTTTTATCATTATATATTAATTTGTGTACACTATGTCCCTGTATCATAAAGTTCTTTTTTCTTTATCCAGAGTCATCCATCAGGGGTGATAGACGATCAAATAATTCTTTTCTGAGAATTTTTTTCTTGTGAAACCCAAATACATTAGAAAAGCATAAAAACCAAAAATCTATAACCCATTTATCTATCACAAAGCATAACCCATGTAACTACCATCTCGGTCAAGAAATAAAATACTGCCTGTATCCCTAGAAACCTCCCCACTGTACCTTTCCCAATCACTATTCCTTCTCTCTCCATCCCCAGAGTTAACCACAACTTTCACTTATAACCCTATCGGCTATTCATGCATCTAGAACACTATATTTTTAGTTTTGCCTGGTTTGGGGTTTTTGTTTTTGTGTGGTTTTCATTACATAAATAGAATTATGCATCTAGGTATCTTTTAGGATCCAGCATTTTTAATTCAAAATTACATTTGTAAATATAGTTATAACTGGTTATCACTGTTTTGAAATATATCATTGCACAAACTCAGCACAAATTATTTCTCCACTCTACTGTTCGGGTCCAACATGAATGATGCTGCTGCAGACACACTTTCACGTGTCTCTTGATAAACACTACACACGTTCTTGATGAGTATATATGTTGGAGTGGAATTGCCAGATCATTGGGTTTATATATTTTTAATATTTTTAAAAGTGGTATCACTTTACACTTCCAGAGAAATATGAACATTTCTCATTGCTTTGTCCTCACCACACTTGATATTCTTTTAGTGCATCTGTTTATCATGTAGTGTTATGCTTTAAATTTTCATTTCCCTGATTGCTAATGAAGTTCAGCAAAGGCAAGGAAACCTGTTGAGATTTTTATGAATTTGTCTTCAGTCTGTAGACCAATTTTGAAAGGACGTTACAAAATTCAGCTTTCTAACATATTAACATAGTTAATTTATATACCGCTTTTCAGTTTATCTCAATAATGGTTGTAATTTTCTGTATAAGGCTTTCTGTAATAGTTGTTAAATTTATTTCTAGACATGTTATGTTTTTCTGCTATAACAAATACTATTTTAATACATTATATTTTCCAATTTATTACTGATTGATATATAGCAATAGTTGGATTTTTAGATTTTCCTTTTATATACAGCTGTAGTTCATCCGTAGATTTGTTTTTATTTCCTATGTACATAATTATGCAAGCTGCACATAAAGACTTTTTTATCTACTCCCTTTCCAAATTATTATATTTTTTATTTTTTACTTTAGTAAGGATAGGACCTTAACTGAGTAGTATCCCCACTACAATGTTGACTAAAAGTGGTAGTAGTGGGCAGTTTCAAAGGGGAAGCATTAGAGTTTTTTTTTCTATTAAGTTTTATATTGCATGTTGCTGGATTTGTTTTGCTAATAGTATATTTAGGGTTTTTTAAACCAGGCTCATGAATGAGAAAATCCTATAATTTTTCTTTTTATAATGTCATTGTTAGGTTTTGGTTTTAATGTTTTGCTAGATTCTTAAAGGAAGTTGAGGACTGTTTCCTCTATCTCTACTGTCTGGAAGAGTTTGGGTAAGACTAGAATTGTTAATCAGAGTTTACTAATGAAGCTATCTGGGCTAAAGTTTTTAATTTTTGTGTTTGTTTTGGAGAAGTTTTATATATTTTTTTTGTAAATATATGTATTTTATTATTCTTCATTACATTATTTCCCCCCCCCCACCCCTCCGTGTTAAGACAGAATTGATTTACAGAAAAGAATACAGAAAACACCAAAGCTCCTGGTAGAGGGAGAGATTTCAAGTGGGGAGAGAGATGCTCTCTCCGTTCC
The DNA here is from genome assembly GCA_963574655.1 of Perodicticus potto. Classification (NCBI taxonomy): domain Eukaryota; kingdom Metazoa; phylum Chordata; class Mammalia; order Primates; family Lorisidae; genus Perodicticus; species Perodicticus potto. The sequence continues at coordinate 19,127 of CAUYRH010050682.1, read as the reverse complement.
TCTCCTGGTCTTTGCCCGTCTCCTCCTCTAGGCCTCTAGCCTCAGGGTATATATAGGTGTATGGGTTCCTTGGCCAGAAAACAAATGAATACAGTCCCTTCCACCGGGGGCAAGGTGAATGAGTGTATCAATGAATGGACACAGTCTATCCATGGAATTCAGGCCTAGGAAATTCACAAGAAACTGGCCTAGGCATAGGAAATGGGGGTTCCACATTTAGTCCCAAGTGTAAAGTGAAGGAGACACCAAGGCACAGGTAGCCCATGTTTCTTGAGTGTGGAGTTCAAGCCATCCACATTTATTTAAAGGATTGATAAGTGGGGGTATATTTTTGTACTTCCTGTTGAATAAAACTTTATTGCTATGTTTTACCTCTTAAGCCATTGTGGTACCTGTACTCTGACCTTTAGTTTTTGGGTGATTTTACACTCGTGTGTGTCTATTATGCTAATCCATGTATAATGCAGTTCTGAGTATATGGTCTGTTCTTCACTAATTTCCTCAGTGTTTTATTGTCTGAGAAAGTCTGTCTCACAAGAGACAGTTTTGTAGGATACAAAATACTAGGGTTGACATTATTTTGTTTTAAGAGACTAAGAATTGGTCCACAGTCCCTTCTGGCTTGTAAAGTCTCATTTGAGAAGTCTGAGGTTAGTCTAATAGGTTTACCTTTGTAAATAACCTAAGTCGCAATATCATGAGACTATTTGTAAGAATGATGCAGATGACTAATGGTGCCCTGAATCAAATTGTTGGAGAAGCCTTACCAAAGGGATTCTTCCAGGCTTATAAGCTGTCTACACATCAATGTTCTTCAGAATCACTCACTGCGTATATCTCCTTATTTCTTAGACATTGTGCTCAATTATATATTCAAATTATTATTCATTTACATAAAGTTAAGGTAAAAAAAAATTAGATCAAAAACACATTCTTCTAATTGCAGATAACTGATGCAACTACCGAAATAGCCAGAAAAAAATACAGACCTCTTCTTTCTCAAAACTTAGTTCCTGAGAAAATGTTTTGGGGAATTTGCTGTCACTTCTCTGAGGATAAATTATGGCATTGTTATAAATACCTCCATCACTGAGATCTAGCTATAGAACTCTTCAAAAGGAAAATATGGGCTCTATCTTTAAAATGAAAAGTTTCAAGAAATAATTATATAGCTACCTTTTACTGGTCCTTCACTATACCAAGTTTATGGTAAATGTCAAATTATATATATAATCCCTGTTAGTCCTCACAGCAATACTTTGAGGTGTGTAGTGTTATTATACCTACCTCATAAAGGAGATAAATTGAAGATCAAGGTTTGAGGTTACTAAATATCATAGCTAGTGAGTAGCTCATTGGGAATATAACAGATATTTGTCCACTCTAAGGTTAAATCTCAGGGAAATGGTTAAACACAAACAAGGTTCTTAGTGGATTAATTTGATCTGTCCTAATTCTCTTCTTTGGTATTTCTCTCCAAAAAATAAAGAATGAGTACATGTAATTGGGGGGTGATGAGCTCTGGGACCTGTGAAAGTGCCAAACAAATAGATTTTTCCACTGTATCAGAATGGAGCAGGGGTCAAGTTGAGGTATGAAGGGAGGGTCACCATTCAACAAATAATCCACTATAAAATGTCCCCCAATTCCTCTAGAGACTTTGGACAATCTCTAGGGCTACTATGTCAGAAGACAAAAGAGGAAAGATAGAGATATTCAGAATTAGAGAAATCAAAATAGAGAGTGAAAAAGTATACTTTGTTAGAAAAATTAAGGAAGTAGGTAGACAAGTGAAAGATAGTTCTTTTCTCTTTCTAAAAATCTATAACTGTGTCTGGTCAAAAGTCACCGAGATGGACTTCAATATGGACTTCACATAAAAGCATTTCATTATCATGCCATGTGAGAAATTCTCCAAAGATTTGATTATCATGATAGATGTTTTGACAGTGTGGAGGATAATTAGGGAACCTAATCAGTCCTGTTCTCTTGAACTCATAGTCCAATGGAACAAACAGATAACCCAAAAGACATTTTTAATGCAGGAGCTTATGGAAGATCACAGGGGAAAAAAACAAAGTTCTTTGTAGAAATTAGAAAAATAATTGAAAGATAAAACATTTAAACTGAGGTCTGTAAGATAATTAGAAATCAGCCAGTGTAATGATGTGAAAAATTAGGCATGTGCATGCAGGTGGGGAATGATTGATGTATTCCTTTCTCTGTTAAGTAAAGTCTAAGGCACCTTCTTGCCTGAACCCTGGAAGAAAAGGGACAATATTAGTGTACATAGGAATGAGCTTACTGATTCTCTACCCATATATCCAGTAACACCTTTGGAGGAAAGTAACAAGTCTTTGTGTGTCAAACTCTTTAAAAAGGGTTATGCTGAATATTTTCAGAACAGGAATGGATGGTGGTTGGTACTTTGAGTAACACAAGGGTATATGGTTCTAATCTGGAGAAGACATGGAGACTTTTTCTTCTAAACATTGAACGGAACCAGATGTTTGGTTTTATGTGAGTACTCAGGGCCTTGTATTTCACTCTGATGTAGCACTTTGAGAGGTAATTGAATCTCTGAATAAGTAGCATATGTATGTATAGATGGAGCGGGATGGGTAGCATGTGGTCAGAAAGTAACACTAAGTCCCATAGCCTTTGGAGATAATGTGAAGATTCCTTTTCTCATGCTTGCAACAGAAATATTGGTGTTTCCCATCTTAAATGGACCATATGAATTTGAATAATATGCATTTGTAGGATGACCACCATACCTAAGAACAAGACCACCTCTCCTGGTTTGTTAGCACAATGTAAACTTGGGATTATTTTAAATGCTATGCAATCAGAAAGGGAACTCAAATAGTGAGAGAAATTAAATTACCCAACAGCCAGAATAGATGTGCGAAGTAGATTTAATTTGATTCAGAGACATTTAAAAATATAATTTATTTTTCTTCAAAAAGTTGCTATAATTTATAATAAGTATATCTTATCTCATGTATATTATAAGACTGATAAGGAGGTTCTAAAAGGAAAAAAAAACTCTAGACAAATTAAACTTAACAGAGTTTAAGGAAGCAAAGTATGATTTGTGGATTGGGCAGGCCTTAAGATCAGAGGAGGTTTGTGAAACTTCAGCATTGTGCATAGCCAAAGAGAAATTATGGACAGACAAAAGGAAATTACATACAGAAAATAGAACTGAGGTACAGAAACAGCTGCATTTCGTCACAACTTAGCATTTGCCTAATTAGAACACTGAGAATTTGTCTGCCTGTGATTGGCTGAAACTAAATGATTCAGTACTAGAGTAAATTACAATCTGTTTAGGTATCTAGTTAGGTTATAGTTCACTACATATGAAGGAAACTTTAGGCCAGACTTAAATAATGTAAGGATACAGCTTTAGGCTAAAATTAATTAAAAACAAGGCAGAACATGGCATATGTTGTTCAATTAAAGTAATTCAGAAACTTAGGGATGTAGTATCATCCAAGCTAAAAACTTGCAGATTTTTAGGTAGCAAATTAGAGGAAAAAAGAAGTAAAAAGGTATCTGGATAAGTGTATCATAGGCCAAAGAAACAACATGTGTGAGATTAGTAGGAGAAAAAATATGGCACGTTTGAGTAAATTCAAGAAATGTGTTGTACATGAAATATTTACAGTAGCACTTTAATAACTAAATGTGAAACACATAAGAGATGACTGGGTTGGGTAGTTGGCATTTATTGGCATATATATAAATAAAAAAGTGAATATTTTGAAATAATAGGTTAGGACAAAAGCTTCAATACTTAAAGAATACTTTAAAAACAGGGTGATTGTTAACGTGGTTATCACCTGCAAAGGGTTCAAATGAGTCAAAGAATGACGCCAGTTTGCTACATTTAGATATTAGGATGACAAATTGGTGACTTCGGCAACAAAAATCTAGTATTGCAGTTAAGGCAGATGTGAAATTTCAGTAGATTTTGGAAGGCATAGGATGTGAAAACCTAGCGAAAGAAAACATAGGCTATGTTTTAAGAGTTAGGACTGGAAAGCAAAGTAGATTAAGAATGTAATAACTTGAGAATGAAGTGGATTTCAAAACTGGTGTCTGGAGACCATATCTTCAGCTTTTATAACAAGGTTATAATTTCCTGTCTTAAAATTGAAACCTTTTAATTCAAAGACATCATTTTGTATAGTGTGGCTATTGTATGTGGGTAAAAATTAAAGGAAGGTAATTAGAATCGATTACTCAGAATTTTGACTAGGCATCATTGGGGAGAATGAGGTTGATTCTATCCAAATATATCGAACACATTTTATATGTCAAGAACTGTAGTCATTATTCATGGACATGGACATGTAGAAGGCAGTAATTTCACTGTAATGAAGTTGAAAGGCTATGTTGGATAGAGCTGTGCATCAGAGGTTCTGGCTTCCATATCAACCATATTCTCTCCTTAAATTAAACATGGCTGGGCTTGAATTCTGGTTTGGTTGGGTCAGAAAGTCCAAAGTACACTGTGATGTTAAGGCTGTAAGTGCTTGAATGATCCTGGAGGAGAACAGAATACTTGTCTCAATTCTGACTCTCTAGCCTATTTCAGTTAATTGATTTCTGAGCATCAGTCTACAGAAAGCTACAAAAAGGAACTGAAGAAGTTTGAAGAAGCTATTAACACAAGAACACAAGAACATTGAGGGCTCTCAAAACCATGAAGTGGTTATAACTTGTCAGCAGCAGTGGTACTTAATGGGAGAAAAGTAAGAGGATAAGAAGTCGTGTGGTAACTATTACATAGTAACACAGGTTTTATTTATAAGGCATCCATGACCTACACCACTGGTTACTTCAAATATAACTGAGGGTGGGATGTTTATAGAAGTCTGTAATTGGAATTAGCAAGTAAGACAAATAACAAACCAGCCAAATATAGGTTGCTCTTGTTATTTTAATTCCTTTTAAATACAACCTCCGTAACACAGATCGTGCACACAAAAATTATTTTGTGTGCCAAAACACACAAAATAATTAAACACATATTAGCAAGAGATGCAAAGTAACTATGAAGATAAAAACAAAGCAAGATGTAATTCCAAGTAGGTGAACAGAGAACTCTTTACGGAAGTTGTGGGATTTGGAAATAGTGGAAAGATATGATTATTTCTTTTGTTCTCATACTCTAGTTATTAAAAAATGCACATAATTGACACCAAGTAAATGGTTGTTACAAGTAGCCATTTTGGTGTGTGGGAGACCCCAGAATATAGAATATGCCACCTCAAAATATGAAGAAATGTTGAGCTGAAGGCAGTTAAGAAGGAGCCGATGCAGAAAAGCTCTCGCACATTCTTCTATTGGCCTCAAAGCCAAAAATAGATTTACAAAGACAAAATACGGAGAAAAACGGTTAACCACTGAAGACAACTTTAGACTTTTATTAGCCTAATGATGATATTAGAGGAATTTATATTGAGAAGCTTCATTAACTAGCCTTTATCTGCCAGTTATTTGACTTCCCATAAAGTGCCACCCTTAGAAACTCAAAGTCCTTTTCTTTTATCTTGTCACTTCTCCAAATATTTACTATTCTTTGCTGTAGATGCCATCTAAGCTGGAATTGAAAGCTGCCACTTTGAGGACTATTCATTCCCTTTGTGTCTCCCATTTATATGCAAAATATTTGTGTTAATAAATTCTGTTCATTTTTCTTGTTAATCTATCTTTTGTCACAAGGGTCAATTCCACATATTAGTTTGTGGAAGTGTTGAAGAAAAAAAAGTTTTCTTCCACTATAGGAATAAATTGAGTCAACTCAAAATAAAAATATGAATGAGAGAAAGGGGGTTAATTTGGGTATGTTTCCTGAAAAAGCCTTCATGCACTGAAAGAATGTTCTGTCCTGAGAAGGCAACAGGAAGAATGGCTTCACAGTACAGAAAGCAATTAATTGATTGTAACTGAAATGTAGAAAGCAGGCAAAAGGGTTGTAGCTTGGTAGGGCCCCTCTGAAGAAAATTTGAATTTATCTCAGAAAAACTGCTACTTGACTTCAATATTTTAGAACTTAAAAATGTACTCATATATTTTAACCTATTCCTGAATTATATTCATCTTTGAGCCACCAAGAACTTTTTTCTGTCTGCACTTCTGTTCTCTGGATAAAGCTTTGATTCATAACACAGAATAAATATTAGACCAAGTAATATTTAGAATAGGGAGTTTTATATTTGCAAAGAGAGTTATAGTTTTCAATTTAGGAAATGTTCCTATGAGATGTTCATTTTCTAACCTGCTTTTTCATTTCAGTTAAGCTATTTTCCCCATACAGGAATAAACCCTTCAAGCAAATTTGTATGCATTTGTGTTGTACATGGAGAGAAAATACAGAGCTGTATGTTTATAATTTTTAAATAATCTTATTAGATATTAATTTATAGATTACCTAATTAAAGGATATTTTAAAATGTTCAGTTAGCTATTTATAGCAACTGATCATATTTAATTAAGATAAAATTCATTCAAAGTATCTTTCTTTTTCTGAAAGGTAGCCTAAACATTGGAGGCAAATTGAATTTCAGACAAATTTTCTTCACTTTTTGCAGTCCCTCTTGTGTATATTTGAAATTCTACACGCAAATTATTTTTCCAAGAATATTTTAACTTTCTTTTATTTACTTTTTCTTTAGTAGCAATTTTGCAGTTGATAGTTTCATAAAACCATCTCTTCTACATAGAAGACAAGATCATAATTTTTACAATTTTAAATAAAAGAACTAGTAATTGCATATCTAAAGAAAAACAGGTTGACAATCATCAGAAGCTTGACAATTTTAAATTTACACATTTACAGTAAACTTTTCTTGTAAGTGTGGCATTTTTACTGAAAATCTATTTCCAAGCCATTTTTACAGCAAGAAATATGGGCTACTGACATTGTCAATAGAGTAGTTTAAATCGAGATGGTGAAACAATACAAGTGGCGTTACATCTTTCAGAATGCTCCAAGTAAGCATGAAACCATTCTCATTTCTGTAACAGTTTTCTGATAGTATTCTGCTAGCAGTAAAAGATGTGAGGACCACAAACATTGATGAAAGATGCAGGTACCTTAAGTCACGTGGAACTGAAGAGTGGCAAGAAGAAAAATATCCCAAATATTTAATGCCTTTTTGCTGTTAACTAAATACACACAAAGGTTTGCTGCAGCAGAAGATACTGTTGCCAGCCCTTCAGGAAAATGAGAATGTCTTTGTGTGCACAGCTGCATGAGAGCTGTCAACAGTCTTCATCAGCTCTGCCACAAAGGAAGTCAAGGGGCCGTCAGTGAATTGCAAGTTCTGTTTACATTAAATGTCTAATGGAATGACAATCTTTACAAGCGTTTACTACAAGTTCATTATTTGTCTTCCTACATAGTTGAAACTGGAAATACTTCTCTCCTTAATTTCAGTCACACCTTCCTTAAGTGGAAAAAAGTATCCTGTCTTAGCAGTGATTTAAGATAGATACAGTTAGAGACAATGTCAGAGAGAGATTATGTAAGGATTGCACATAAACCTTTTTAAAAATTCCATGGTTCTTTTCTTTTCCAAGCTGACCCATAGGTATAGGATGGCTTCTGCCATATACAAGACATGCTAAGGCTCCTAATCCTCATTAAATTCTTCTTAAATCTCACAGGAGGGCAGAGAGAAATATAAACATCTAGATGAAGACAGAAAGTTACTTAAACAAATTCTTATGAATTAGGGGAGCCTTTAGATGGGATTAACTACATGAAATCTCCCCCTTTGTCCCAGTTTTGAGCTTTGCAATTGGGATTGTGAGCTTTCCTCACTTTTGTGTTGTCACATCTATTTAATCTTTTCATGAATCTTTCATCAAAAATGAACTCATTTTAAGATGAAGTTGTGAATTAATGCACTTATATAATCCAGAAAAGACATCTAATTTAAAAGTATGTCAATTAGAATATGGCAGCCCCTCTAGCCCTTGGAATTAAAATCTCAATCTACAGTTGTGTAATTTTTTGCTTCGTGTTTTTAGGTTTTCTTTTTTCCTCACATGCCTTTGACTAAGAGACTCCATTTTTCATTTACCTCATATCAGAGGTCAACATGTTATGCACTACAACTTTCATAAAGGAAGATAAAAGGGAAAAGAAAGTCTAGTTCTGGATTTCCAAACATGAGGAAGGCCCCACGCACCATGAAGCAGACTACTCCCCCTGAGACGATCATTCATGTGGTTGCAGCAGTCCTGAAAAGCAGCCATGGGCTTGATTGTAATTTAAGGATTTCTGGAGGTATACCAGGTGATGGCGTTAGGGCTACTAAAGTGTGAGTTTACAGTGAAAGCAAAGTTATTGTCTATTCATTCCAAACTAACTGTTAAGTTAGAAATAATGGGCACATCAAAATCCAAAACATTCTTTCCAAAAACGGTCTTTTAAAACTCACTGCTTCAACTTTTTTCTGTACTTGTTTCTGAGTGTGATGTGTGTTCGGTTTTCTGATAGAAATAACCTCAGCTGGTGTATACTGGAGATTGATGTTTAAACTTTTGCCATCTCACTGTAGAACCCCAATTATAGAGGGAAAGAAGGAACTGCTTCTGTAGCCAGAATGAGGGCAGGCACGTGTGCTTGTGTATTAGAATTAAAGGAGAAAAATCTACTGGGTGGTGTGGAGACAAAACAACTGCTCTTAGCTACTGCATCCTACTCTCATAAAGAGGAGGCCTTATGCAAGGAAGAAGACTAATTGTCCTCAGAAAAACATATTATCACATAGTTTTCAGGTCCTCACCATCATCAGGAGAATGTGGAGAGTGACAGTTCACTGGTACAATTAATCCAATCTTATCATTTCTTTCCTATCCTTATTGACACGGGCAAGATTTTTTTCAAAGGAGAAAGTGCTGGAAATGACTGGTAAACAGTAAATCTTAAGAGCATCCAAAAAACCCCCCAAAGAACATTATAAACATGGGAGCAGGAATACAAATGACAGTAGTTGCCTTTCCAACATACATAGTGGGAGGCAGTGCACAAGGGGGAAACATTTTTAAAGCACAGGGGAAATAAACTGTCAACGTAGAATCCAAAGTAAAGGCAAAGGAAAGACATTTTCAGAAAGACAAAAGCTCTGATAATTCATCTTTAGCAGACCAGTACCTCAAGAAATGCTTACATATAATTCTCAGGTTGAAGTAAAATAATAATAAGAGGAAATTCTAGTTCTGGAGAAAGACAAAGTACCAATACAAAATGTATACATATATAGTTAAATATAAAACAACTTTTAAAAATAATGTCATATGTATTAAACATTGATTATATAAGCAAAAACAGAACAATGTGCTGTGAATTTCAGAGCACATGTAGAAATAAAATATAAAACCGGAAAAGCACAAACAACAAAAGGGGAAGAAAATGCAATTTAACTATTTTAAGTTTGTGGGATTGTACTTGAAGTGATTTTTAAGATAACAAATTATGATCCCTTAAAATTTTGCCTTGACAATTATAAAAACACCAATAAACAACACAGAAAGGAACACTTTGAAAGTTCTCAGAACAGGAAAAAATGAATTACCAAAATATAAATGATGAATTTATAAAAAGGTAAGAATAAAGGAGCAGAAGAACAAAAATATGTATAAGTAGAAAACAAATACCAATGAATGGCATGATTTAAATTAAAATACTTAAATAATTTTATAAAATACAAGTGGGCTAAATAATCCAATAAAAATACTGAGGTCATCAGACTTGAATACAAAAAGAAATATCCAATTATATTACAAACATACTCTATTTTTTTTTAAATTTCAGTTCAGTGTGAGGGTACAAACAACCAGCTCACATAATTTGAATTTGTTAGGTAGAATCCTGTAGTTGTGCCCTATACCCAAAATGTGTGTCATATACTCGTAAATTATGCCCATTAAGTGGGAGAACACCAATCCCCCTTCTGCTGCTCTCTCCCCTTCCTCATTATCCCTCCCCCAACTTGAATTGAAATAAGTTTTCTCCTCTGTGGATATGAATTAGATCATCTACTGATTTTAATTAGTATTGAATACACACTAGATATTTGCTTTTCCATTCTTGTGATACTTTACTAAGAAGAATGACTTTCAACTCCATCCAGGTTAATACAAAAGGTGTAAAGTCACCATATTTTTTATGGCTGAATAGCAATCCATGGTATCCATATACCACACTTTGTTAGTACATTCCTGAGTTGATGGGCATTTAGGTTGTTTCCCCATCTTGGCAATTGTAAATCGAGCTTCAATAAACAATCTACAGCAAACGTCCTTGTGATAAAATAATTTTTGTCTTTTGGGTATCTTCCTAGTAGTGGAATTGTGGTGTCAAATGGGTGGTCTAATTTGAGTTGAGGATTCCCCACACTTCTTTCCAAAGAGGCTGTATCTCATTGAGGTTAAGTGCTATCCCAGGGTGGTTTTGTTTTACATTTCTCTGATGATTAGGGACGATAAGCATTTTTTCATATGTCTGTTAGCCATTTGTCTGTCTTCTTCAGAGAAGATTCATATTTCTTGCCCAGTAATAGATGGGATTATATGCTTTTTTTTTGTTGATTAATTTGAGTTCTATGTAGATCTTAATTATCAAACCTTTGCGAGATTTATAACATGCAAATATCTTTTCCCATTCTGAAGGTTGTCTATTTGTTGTGTTGTGTGCTTAGCTGCACAGAAGTTTTTCAGTTTAATTAAGTCTCATTTCTTTTTTTGTTGTTGCTGCAATTGCCACTGAAGTCTTTGTCATAAAATCTTTCCCCATGCTGTCATTCTCAATAATTTTTCCCACACTTTCTTCTAAGATTTTTTTTTTTTTCATTTCATGCCTTGGATTTAAATCTTTGATCTATCTTGAGTAAATTTTTGTAACTGGTGAAAAATGTGGGTTAAGTTTTCAGTCTTTTACATGTGGTTATCTAGTTCTCCCAGAACTGTTTATTAAATACGGGTTCTTTTCCCCAGCGTATGCTTTTGTTTGGATTACCAAAGATCAGATAGCTGTAAGAGACTGGGTTCATCTCTTGGTTTTCTAGTCTGTTCCAGATGTCTATGTCTCGATATTTGTGCCAATACCATGCTGTTTTGATCAATGTGGACTTGTAGGATAGTCTAAAGTCTGACAGAGTGATACCTCCAGATTTGTTTTTGTTACTAAGAATTCCAATACCGTTTTTTTTTCTGATTCCATTAAAAAATGAAGAACTATTTTTTCCAGTACTTCAAAGAATAATGTTGGTATTTTAATGGAGATTGCACTGAATTTGTAGATTGCTTTGGGAAGTATAGACATTTTAACAAAGAGAATTATGAAATGCTAAGAAAAGAAATAACCAAAGACATTAACAATTGGAAGAGCATACCATACTCATGGCTGTGAAGAAACAAACATACTCTTTAAATATAAAGACACTGACAAGTTGAAAGTAAGAAGGTGCACATTATACCATGAAAAAGCTGCTACAGCTATATTAATTACACTGTAAAATTAAACATAAATATTATTACTAGATATAAAGGGGGAAATTTATAATGATAAATACAATCAAATTTAAACACTTAGCACTCAGTAAATCATTAAAAATAGAAAATAAAATCAGCACATGTGAGAGAAGTATAATCACAGAAAATTATTATCAACCAAAGTCACCTACTTCAATATTATAGGATAGTAAACCCAACAAAAGCAAAATACATATTTTTCTTATGTGGACATAGAACATTCACCAAGATAGAGCTTATCCTGGGATAAAAAATAAATAAATTTCTATGTGTCAGAATTATGTACAATATTGTCTCTGACCAAAGCGATATTGGATTAATAAATTTAAAGGTTTGAAATCATATAGAGTATACTCTCAGACTACAACGTAATTAAAGTAAAAATCAATTACAATAAGATATATAGAAAATATAAAATATTTGGAAATTATAAACATACTTCTAAACAAATGTGGGTCAAAAAATATTCAAAATAAATTGGCTTGAAGTAAATGTTAATGATACACATCATATCAATTTGGGATACAGCTAACTCAGTATTTAGAGGGTAATTTAAATACTTTAAATGAATGCACTAAAAAATACGTTGTCTATGACTTATATGTCCACCTTAACAGACCTAGCAGGAACGTACAAAACCCGTGGGAGTCATATACACAAGAGGAGTTCACATTTGCTCACAGATTTTCCTCTTATATTTCTCATGAGAATGATCGGAAGCAGGGCAGAGGATGAGAAAGCCTCCTTTGTAGTGCAGGACAGGAAGAAAAATAGAGCAGGTGTGAAGCTCTATATGAATCCTGTTCCCCTATGGGACAAAAGTCTTAACTGGGGGGAAGAACAAAAAGCCCTGACACCTTCAGGCACAGATGAGGACCAATTGCAGGTGGGAGAAGGGAACAGAGAAATCCCTCTATACCTAGGGGAAGGTAGGAACACATCTTTGGCCAAGAATAATAGAGACACTCTATGCGAGGGAAGGAACTAGTTCAATAGGAAGGCCTCTCTGTAAGATCAATGGAGACATAGTGCTTGCCTAAAACTGAGTCTGAGCCAGAACAACAGAGGATATTCTCCACCCTCTATCACCAGCCTGGTCAATTTCAAGTAATAGTAACAGCAATCTTCTGGTGGGGGAGGATAGTTTCTTTGAGGTGCAGGCAAAAGATCTATAGCCAAACAGTGGTTAAGGAGGAGAATAAATGCAGAGATGTAGGTTAAAGGATATAGAATTGCAAATAGAAAGGATAGCATGTATAAAATGCTAATGTACCACATGACAGCTAGTCTTAGTAATATTGTGCTCTGATAGGGTTTTTGCTAAGAGTAGAATTTAAGTATACTTGCCACAAAAATGTCTAACCATATGAGATTATACATATATTAATTTTTGACTGCAGCAAACTTTGTACTATATATTATATAGGTTAAAATACCATGTTGCATACCCTAATCATATGCAAAATAAGTGAAAAAAATGAAATATCAATTAGAGGTGAAGAATAAAAATCATAGTGCAATAGATGAAAAAGTCCTTTGAAAACACATCAGTAGATTTAATGAAAGGAAGACAAGAAAGAATGAATTTTAAATAGGTTAACAGAAATTATCAAAAAGTAAACACAAAGGGGAAAAAAAATGTGAGGAGACAGAAATAGAAAAAAATTACCCAAAGTTGTGGGAAATATCAAATGGCTCAACATACATATAATTGGAATCATAGAAGGAGAGAAAAAATATAGAATACGGGGCAGAAAAAAATAGAAAAAGGGTAAATGGCTGGGACATTTCAACATAAATAAGAGAAACCAAATTTGTGTCTAAGAAGTTTGGAGAGAATCAAGTTAACACCAAGTTCAACCACACCAACACATATAAAACTTTTGCTAAAAGAAAAAAAAAAAAAAACAGAAGAAAAGAAAATCTTAAAAGTGTTCACTGGATATAAAACAAACATTAATTAGTTTTTTAAAAATTGTCTGATACAAAGTGTCTCCAGACTGGGATTAGGCAAGATAACTGAACAGAGCTACCAGCTGCCAGATCATCTCAGAAAGAAGGAAAAGTTTTATATGAAACAAACAAACACAAAAGTAATTATTGATCAGGTAAAATTCTGAAGGAAAAGTGACAGATAGTACAAGAAATTCGAAAGGAAGGAATCACAGAACAGAACCAGAGGGAGCAAGATATCAGCAAAGATCAAGCTCACACAGGACTGCAGTCCACTGAAAAGGGTAGATGGAACGGGTTTTCTCCCTCCCTCCCTCATGTTTCTGGCAGTAAGCAGGCTCCTGTGCTGCTGGAGAGTCTTTCTACCTTCACAAGTCCAAAAGCTGCTGCTGCCAGTGAACTGCGAGATTCTTGAGGGCAAAGCATCAGGCTGCCAGTTGCCTTGAGGTATTTTCCATCACTATAGACCTGAGCCAAGACAGCAGGTGCTATATTGTTTCCCCACCCATGGTGCACCTTTGTCATCCTCATAGGGCTTCAGCCCCACAATTGTCATCTAGTTCATTGCTATGTAAACATTTCCCAACTCTGGCCCAGACTGTGTAGAGCCACAGTGGGCAGGTGGGTCCCAGGGCCCGGGACATTCCAGAGGGGCTTACTTCCATAGAGAGGGATAGAAAGGACCAGAGTGCTAGATTTATTCCATTAAGACTTCTCCTCTCTCCTGCCCATGACTGCCACAAGAGACATTTTACCAAAGGCTTTCAGGATAGAAGCTACTGCTTTTCCTCTGCTAGGACTTGCACAGAAAGTGTGACTCAACTCTTTCCTGCTAAAGAGCTGCAAAGGATCAAGGGTAGCTCAGACTATAAACTCCCTGCTCAGTGGCCTTCCCTAGTGCTGCTTGGCCAGCTGCTCCATCAAAGCAAGGCACACTCAGAAGCAGAGGGACATCAAATCTGCTTGAGTATCTCATAGGCAACTCAGGACCAGCATGTTCTCTCTGGCAGAGTCAAGGAGTGATCTTCGGAGACCTAGAGAAGAGCCTGTAGGCTAGAACTCATACCTCAATAATTCAATCGTATTGTTAGAGGGCATGGGGGGAGATTTCTAAATTACTCTCATGATGTGCGGAAACTCATGTGGGAAGAACCGAAACAAAGGCACAATGTGGGTTCCAACCTCAGCTCATTTGTGGAGCACACTTCTCCCCATAGAAGAACCATGTTCTCAGCTCAGGGAAGGATCCTGGACAGAGAAGCTCTGAGCCTGCAGAGTCATTACTTGGGAACTCAGTTTGTTGGAGTTTCTGCCAGCTGTCAGACTCTGGAATAAGACCGTAGAGCAGTGGAGGGGAGAGAACAGGAAGACTTGCTTCCAATAGCCATTGGATATCAGAAGATTCCCAACTCCACAACCAGAATTTCTGGCTCAGTGAGGCCACCTCAGGCCCTCCTTGGCAACTTGACCCAGAATTCTGGAAACAGACCTTTGACACCCACTGGAAGAGACTCACACAATTCAGCCCCACCCAGCCTTATTCCCCTACCCACCTCTGCTGTGATAAAGAATAAGGACTTACCTGGAAGTTCCAGGGCCCTATCTCCCACCTGGGACATTTGAGTGCTTCTTCTGAGGGGCTGGAACTGGTCATAGGTCCCAAGGAAAAAATATATAACAAAATAACAATGCTGCTTATTTCTTCCAGCAAACACCACCTACTGATATGGAAGTCAATTTGCACAGGTGTTTATAGCATTTTCTAACTCAATCATGTAGCAAGGAGTTAATTCTTACCCATAAGCACCACTGTGTACACTCTCAGATATTAAACAGGAGGTGCTAACACAATTTTCACTGCTAAGAAGACCACAGCATTGATAAAAGAGAAGGGATCTCAAAGACCTCTCTATCCCTCATAAAAGTGAAAATCTTCCCATCACCATTGCTACATTCATTTTTTTCTTTTTCTTTTCTTTTTTTTTTTTTTTTGCAGTTTTTGGCCAGAGCTAGGTTTGAACCTACCACCTCCAACATAGGAGGTTGTAGGGCCCGTGCCCTAACCCTTTGAGCCACAGGCACCACCACCATTTCTACATTTTATAAATAACTAACAACATAGAGCCAGTACCCTAACCCTTTGAGCCACAGGCACCACCACCATTTCTAAATTTTATAAACAACTAACAACTGAGAAAATAATCACAGTAAAGATATCTATAATATAACCAAGACATTGATCCAGAACATCAAAGCATGCATGAGCAAAGTTAAGCATGCTGACCCAACGTATGCTGAAGACAGTCCCTTGTGAGTAGGAGGGAGGACAATTAAACAAAAGAAAATCCAAAAATAAAAAATGACAGCTGACCCAGATGAGAAAGAATCCACAAAAGAACTCTAGGAGTATAAAACATAAGAGTTCAAGAACACCCCCCAAATGGAACACCATTAAGCACTGTAACAAGACAGTGTGTCAATTTTTACCACCTCTGTTCAACATAGTACTGGGAATCCTAGCCAGATCAATCTGGCAAGAGAAAAATTACAAGTGTATCCAAATTGGGAAAAGGAGGTAAAACTATTGTTTTCTGCAGATAATATGATCTTATATGTAGGAAATGCCAAAGACTCCACCAAGAGACTCCAGGAATTAATAGATAAATTCAGCAGTCTCAGGATATAAAATTAATGTATACAAATCAGTAGCATTCCTATATAACAAGAAAACTGAAGCTGAGAATCAAATCAGGGACTCAATACCACTCATAATAACTACAAAGAAAATAAAGTACTTGGGAATGTACTTAGCTATGGAGGTAAAAGATTGCTACAAAGAGGCATACATAATCCCGAGGAAAGAACAAAACAAACAAATGGAAAAACATGATCACACTCACAGACTGGTAGAATCTACAATTTTGTTAAAATGTCAATACTACCCAATGTGATTTACAGATTCACAATGCAATCCCCATGAAAATACCAACATTATATATCACATATCTAGAAAAAATAACTCTATGATTGATTTGAAAACAGAAAAGAATCTGAATAACCAAAGCTATCTTAAGCAAAAGAACAAATTGGGAGGTATTGCATCACCAGAACTCAAACTATACTACAAAGCCATATTAATCAAAACAATATAGTATTGGCACAAAAATATAGACATAGACCAATGGAACAAAACAGAGAACCCAATATAAAACCACATACATAACAGCCAACTGGTCTTTGACGAAGCTGTAATAATGTACACTGGGATAAAGAAGCCCTATTCAATAAATAGTGCTGGGAGAATTGGATAACCACATAAAGAAGAATGAAACAAGACCCCCATCTCTCACCAGTCAGAATTAATTCAAGATGGTTAAAAGATTTAAATATAAGGCATGAAACCATAAGAATTTTAAAAGAAAATATTGGTAAAATCTCTTCTAGACAATTTATGAAAAATCCCCCAATGGCAATCACAATAACAACAAAAATTAATAAATGGGACTTGATTAAATTAAAAAGCTTCTGAACAGCTAAGCACACAACCATCAGACCAAATAGACAACCTACAGAATGGGAGAAAATATTCACAAGCTATACATCCAGTAATGGGCTAATAACCAAAATTTACAAAGAACTCAAGAAAATTGGCAAGGAAAAACCAAAAAATACTATTATAAATTAGTCAAAAGGTACAAAGAGAAGCTTTTCAGAAGAAGAAATACCTGATGAATAAATATTTGAAAAATGCCCAACAACATCACTAATCATCAGGAAAATTCAAATTAAAGCCACAAAGAGATATTGCCTTATCCCAGTTAGAGTGGCTTTTATAAAAAAGTCCAAAAACAATAGATACCGGAATGGATTCAGGGAGAAAGAAACACTTCTACCCTCTTGGTGAGATTGCAAACTAATACAACCTCTATGGAAAATATAGATATTCTTCAAGGAAGTAAAAGTAGATCTACCATTTGATTCAGCAATCCCACTATTAGTTATCTGTACAACGGCAAAGAAGACTCTTCAACAAAAAGACACATACACTTGAATGATTTTTGTAGCACATTTCATAATTGCAAAGAAGTGGAGTCAATCACGTGCCCATCAATTTATGATTGGATTAATAAAATGTGGTATAGGTATAGTATGGAATACTACGCAGCCATGAGAAAGGATAAATTAATGCCTTTTGCAATAATTTTGATGGAACTAGAGACCATTATCCTAGGTGATATATCTAAAGAATGGAGAACAAACACCATAGATGTTTGCTATTACTTTAGAACAGAGCAATTAGCTCACATGTGCACAGAGGTAAGTCAATCTCCGTGGAAATTAAACAGAGTGGAGGGGAAAGGAAGGGATAGGTGACAGGCTATACCTAATGTCCACAACAAACATTATCTGGATGACAGACACACTTAGAACTCTGACAACTGGGCTATAATAAATTAAAAAGTATGCCCCAAGTAGAAAAGATACATTTGTAGATGAAAAGACATAGGATAAAGAGTTTGAGAGATAACCTGTATTTATTTTAAAGAGAGAATGAGATAATACAGTAAGAGATGAGGCTAGAAAAAAAATAGGTGGAAATCAGATCAAGGAGATGTTATACTGTTAAAATATTTTGGGATTTTATATTTTACCCCAAAGGTGTAGAGTTTTGTTTTTCTTAAAAATTTATGTTTTAAAGGGAAAATTTATGCAGGGCCTAATACATAAAAAAAAAAGTAAAGAGATCAACTATGGTTCAAGTGAACACCTGGGCACCTATAGCAACACTTCATTAAACACTTGAATAACTGCTCCCCCCTCAATGCCATCTATACCCTAGAACAAAATATTTCACATTCTACACCTGAGGGAACTCACTCATCATGAGCCAGAACAAATGTCATCTCCTCTGTGGAATTATAGGCCTATAATTATAACTTTAAAAACAGTGATGTAGGTAATGGAGAGTTATTCAAGAATTGTAAACAGGTTGTAGGCATCTCTCATCTAACTTTTTGGTTTAGAATAAGAGACTTCACCCAAGAAGGACTGAGATCCAGAGATGTAATATAGAAATGGAAGCAGAATGAGAAGTCATAAATATTGCTGAATTATGTGACTTGATTACATGAAAAGACTAAAGGAGTAAAGTTGCTTGGTTGGCAGACCATATAGGTCGGGTGGTATTAGCAGAGAATATTATGTTCACTATAATGAAGGGTTTAATAGAGATGAAAAATTTGCAGAAATGTTTCATACAGGTGGATGTCAATTAGAAGAAAAGAATGTGAAGATATATCCAAAGTCGATACTTAGAATTTACTACAAAAAGCTAAAAAAATACCTTATTAACATAATCCAGTGAGAAAGCAGGTCTTGAGGGGGGAAAGAAGCAGTTTTTGGAGAGTGGAACAAAGGATTCTAAAGCATAGTGCATTAGTGCATTAGTTACAAGATGGAGTTGAAGTATATTCTTCTTCTTTTTTTTTTTTTTTTTTTTTTGCATTTTTTGGCTGGGGTGGGGTTTGAACCCTACACCTCAACTCTGGCAAATTGGGCTGGCACCCCACACATTTTAGCCACAGGTGCCACCCAGAACAATCAAATTAGTAAAGTAA
>CAUYRH010050679.1:0-16401 GCA_963574655.1 Perodicticus potto | reverse complement strand
GGTTCGAATCCAGCCCGGGCCCACCAAACAACAATGATGGTTGCAACCAAAAAATGGCCAGGCGTTGTGGCGGGCGCCTGTGGTCCCAGCTACTTGGGAGGCGGAGGCAGGAGACTCGCTTGAGCCCAGGAATTGGAGGTTGCTGTGAGCTGTGATGCCATGGCACTCTACCCAGGGTGACAGCTTGAGGCTCTGCCTCAAAAAAAAATAAATAAAATAAAATAAAATCTTGTCTCCCAGGTTTGTTGTGTGGGTGGGGATATGGCCTAAGAAATTTGCAAAATGTGAAGCAGTAATGTTAATGGAAAACTAATCATATGAGGACAGACAAAATCACACATCCTGACTTGACTCTGAGAGAATCAAATCTCTTCCTCAAATTTTCACCAAGCAGAAGACTTCGGGGTGGGTACAGTGGCTCATGCCTGTAATCCCAGCACTTGGAAGGCCAAGGCAGGTGGACTGCCTAAGCTCAAAGGTTTGAGACCAGCCTGAGCCAGAGCAAGACCCCTGTCTAAAAAACAGCTGGGCGCTGTGGCAGGCACGTGTTGTCCCAGCTACTTGGGAGACTGAAGCAAAAGAATTGCTTGAGCCCAAGAGTTTGAGGGTGCTGTGAGCTATGATGCCACAGCACTCTACCAGGGTGACCAAGTGAGACTCTGTCACAAAAAAAAAAAAAGACGGTGTGGGTCTTTTCCACTTCCCATGCTTTCTCTTGTTTAATCCTCAGAGCACCCTATGAAGTAGGTTCTACTGTTACCTCTGTTTTGTCTGGGGGTGGCAGAGAGAGGACTCTCTGAGGTCACACACACCTCACAGAGACAGATGACAGTGCCTAGGCAGGACGGCAGAGGCCCACGCAAGATGGTGTTCTGCCTCCTCCCACCGCGCTGCGCTGCCCCCTCATGAAAAGGAAAAGAGGATTTTCTAACTAGGGTTGGAATTAAATGGGAAAAACGGCCTTTCTTCACTCAGTGTCTCAGAGCGGCCGGAAGGGAAAAATGAAGCCAGTTTTCAATGAGGCACTGATCAAAAGGAGAAAGCAAAGGGCCGATGGCTTTCAGGCTGACCTCAGAGGCTGCAGGGCAGCTGTGAGATGAGAGGGAAGATTGGGCACTCGCTGTCACTGTGCTTAGTGACAGTATTTTGGAAACCCCAGAGAAGGGCTTCCGACTCCTGGCCCTATCAAGAGGCAATTGCCTGTTCGTGTAAGATAAATAATGTAAGAAAGCCACTGGGAGCCCTTATCAAAAACAGACAGATCTCTCTGTCCAGAAATGAGCCTGCTGGACTAAACACCCAGCAACTGCTGGGATTCCTCTCCGCTGAATGAATCAGCTCGTTTCTACCTCGTTGACAGTTGCTGTTAGCCTCACTCCCAGATTACGGTTAGCCTGTCAGCAGATTACGTTTTACAGAATGGAATCCACAAGATAATCTTATCAGGATCTAGCCTCCTTGGTAAAGCTTTACTGACACTGAAATTTCAAAAGATGCTTGTGAAATAGGCTGAATGGTCAAAGAGAGTTGAGTATTTGGCGTTGTACAAACTTGCCATCACTTTCTGAACAGTCTGCTTCCAGCTGTTTCCTGGTCCCACCAGCACCCCTGGCCCCAGGAATATTCTGTCACCTTTAAGTCTATGCTCATGATGGGGGCTCATGATGGAGGCTCATGAGGGGGCTCATGATGAGGAAGATGGAGGCTGTTCTCAAGTCGGCCTCAGAGAGAACGTCTAGACCAGTGATTTTCAACTGGTGTACTATGAAAGGATCTTAGGTGTTACTCAAAAATTTTTAAAGACCATTAATTAAATTATTTTCAAAAAAAAAATTCAAACCACAGTGAGTGTATTCTTTTTTTTTACTTTTTTTTTTTTTGGATCAACATCATTTAAGTGTGCCATGGAAGTTTAACTATAGGTTCAAGTGTGCTGTGAGATAAAAAAGGTTTGAAAAACACTGCTCTAGGGCAGTGCCTGTGGCTCAAAGGGGTAAGGCGCCAGCCCCATATGCTGGAGGTGGTGGGTTCAAACCCAGCCCTGGCCAAAAACTGCAAAAAAAAAAAGAAAAGAAAAGAAAAACACTGCCCTAGACACACATGGTCTATAACACAAATGCCCCAGCAGTGACAGTGAGGTGGCCTGTGTGGTAGGGGCCTGGGCTCCTCAGAGCCACACTTAGCCCTTGCCAGGAGAAATAATGGTGGAGGAGAGATAGCAGAGGCTTAGGAGTAAGAGGGGCCTAGATTGACATCCTAGACCTGCCAAGTACTATTCTGTGACTTTCGGTAAGACTGAGCCTCAGTTTCCTCATCTGTTAAGCATGGTCACTGTGAAGATTAAATGAGCTATCATGTAGTACGTCTAGTACATGCCCGGCATATAGCACGGAGCCCCTCCCTGGGAAGGGAGTTGGTGCAATTATCACTTGAGCACCTTGGCAGGGTGCCTCACGCCTCATGGCTAGGGCCCATTGAGGTGCCTTCCAGCTCCAGCCCCAGGCATCAGCCGGCTTCCAGCTGTTTCCTGGCCCCACCAGCACAGTTCCCAGGCTGCACCCTTTGTCACTGAGAGTATCAATAATTCAGGGAACACCCCTTCCTGCTCCTGAAATGTGTCTGGCTGAGTAGAACCTGGCTGGGCCCATCAGGGTTCAGGCACAACCTCCGCGGTTTCTCTTTCCCCTCAGACGAAATGCTCATCTCTCGGCCTGTCCCATTAGATTTCCACCCTTTTGCCAGAGTACACCCTGCAATTCAGTCGTTCTTCCTCCTGGCTCCCCACCAAGCTCTACAGGTTCTAATTCGTTTCAAAGTCCTGCCCTTCACATGCCCAGGAGGTGGGCTGGGTGCTGGTGGCCAAGTGGCTGAAGGACGCATCATCACCCGCGGCTGACCCAAAGCAGCCCCTCCTCAGGCCACCACCCTGCCCTCTGTGCTCCAGATCCCTGCGGTCTCTGCGTCTCACCCCAGGCATGATGATCCGCTCGACATCCCCAAAGATGCTGTCCCAGCTCTCCGGGTCCTCAGGAGCGCTGTCGGGCAGCCAGGCCCGCAGGTAACCAGGCTGCACGTCTGGGGTAACACGTCTCTCCCGCACGGTGCTGAGGTACTGGCAGATGTAATCCACCATCTCCCTCCCTAGAAGGGAGGCAGACAAACCAGGCTGATGTTCCTGACTGGACCTGGCCAATTTGTGCCCATCCCTCGCAGGTCTTAGCTAAGAGCCTCGGTAAAGAAGGCGATGGATTTACGGGCGGGAAGGATCTGATCCCCACTCAACTTCGTCTTTGGAATAAAAAGAAAGTGTGAAGGACTGAATGTATGATGGGGGGACTGTGTGAGTGAGCAAATAAATGAGACAGAAACTCTCCCAAGCATAAAACTCTAGCATTTAAGTAAAATGTTTCTTTTTCTTTCTCCATCCTTATCCACATCAGTTTTGATTGTCTCTCCTGCCTTTCTTTTCTTCTCAGGAACAGAACATCTAGTAACTCATTACTTTACAGGTGCAGCAGAAACTCTGTGGCCTTTGTAGCTAATAGTCGTCACACACACACACACACACACACACACACACACTATTCATTAGCACAGATGGCAAATTTCTATCCCCAGTCCTGCTAAAGGACAAAAAGTCATTCCCATTGAATCAATAATCCCTCATCTTTCTTTTTTTTTTTTCTTTTCTTTTTTTGACTCATGGACTTCAAGAATCTGATTAGCCGGCTTGTCGCCTGTGGCTCAACAGGCTAAGGCGCCAGTCACATACATCTGAGCTGGTGGGTTCGAATGCAGCCCGGGCCCGCCAAACAATGACGGTTGCAACCAAAAAATGGCCAGGCGTTGTGGTGGGCGCCTGTAGTCCCGGCTACTTGGGAGGGGGAGGCAATAGACTCGCTTGAGCCCAGGAATTGGAGGTTGCTGTGAGCTGTGATGCCACGGCACTCTATCCAGGGTGATAGCTTGAGGCTCTGTCTCAAAAAAAAAAAAAAAAAAAAGAATCTGATTAGCCGTTATAGGCTTACACACCAAAAAACCCTTTACATATAATTTCTGAGGTTCACAGAATCCACAACGCACAGCCATGCGTCCAGAGCAAGTTCCCCAGCGCTGACACCAAATCTCAGGGAAATGTGGCACCACATTCTAATAACCATCTCTTTTTCCCCACTGCCTCCATCAACCCTTCAGATGCTCAGAAAATTCATCAAGTGAATGAACGAAAGAATAAGGAAGGAAAACAGCCAGGTTGGATACCCTGAAGCCACTATGAATTGGGTGGTCTTTCAGACCTCCGTCTCCAATGCCTCTGTCTCTTACTCTCCGAGTCTCTCCTATTGTTTCTTTCCCTTTCTTAGCCTGCGTGTCTGTGTGTTTCTCTCAATGTCCATAATCGTTCTTTAGCATTCCTTTTCCCTGAGAGGAAATTTGATTTTTTGCCTCTGAATCAGTTTATGCAAAGTTCTTACAAACAAGAACCAGTCCCAGACAAAACTGAGGGGCACCCTTGTCTCGTCTGTCTGCCCCCCTCCAAGCCTCCCGCAGCCCAGTGGCTCTCAGGACGCCCGCCACACCCACCAGACACCGGAGAGCTCTGGACACAGCCCTCCACTTGTCCAGGGGCAATATTCAACATATTTTCGTTCCACTCAGAGAATAAATGTCCAAGGGAACCTGCTCTCAGCTCAATGTACCTCTAGAAAGCAATGGAATGAGCTAAGGCACAGTAAAAAGTAAAGAATAGAACTCACTCCATGAGTTCTCTCTCCACAGAGGAGAGAGAGGAAAAGTTGGATTTTAACTCAGGACAACACCTTGTGGCAAAGACATTTTAGGCACTATGACCTACTGGTGGAGAAGAGGATATAAAAAATCTTAAAGACACTGAAGATTCTATTTTAAGCAACTACTGATTTCATTCTAAGGACAGCCTTGCCTGAAAACAGAATAACCACTTTAGTTGTGCTTGTTATACAGGAGGCGCTTACTAAATATTTATGGAATGAAGGACTAAATGAAAGACCATGACGATACATTCACACATGGAGAATGTTGAAAAAAAAAAAAAAAGATTTTGCAGTGACAACAGGATACTCAGAACACCTTTTTTTCTATTTCAGAATATAAGAGGTCCCTTTTGTTTTTCTATGTAGTGCTCAGGAATCCAAATCTTCTATTTTGTGGGAAAGTGGAGAGGAAAAGCAAGCCACGGTAGTGAGGATGCAGACGTGAGTGGGTAAACGCAGCCTAAAAGGGAGAGTGAAGGCGAGGTTTCGAGAGAAGTTTTAGACTCTGCCCCATGTTCCTTTCACAGAGAGAATGCTGCAGAAGCCAAGTCTTGGAAGACAACTCTGATGCTCCAAATGACACCCCAAAATCTAAGGGTCACCCATCAGTTCTCCTGCAGGAGTGGCTAAAGGGAAAAGGGGCAGGGATGCCCATCACTTACCTCTTTGTCTATATTCCTCGGGCTCCATCATCTTCCCTGGGTTCTGGCTCCTTCTCACAGACACGCACAGGAGGTGGGAGGCCGCAGAAGGCTCAGAAGGCGGTGGAACGTGCTTCCCACTTGCCAGTCCCGCACACTCCCTGGCAGCCAGTGTGGGCCCTGTATATGAAGGGTTCCTCTTCAACCTAACCGTAGCCCCGCCCTTCAAAGTCCCTTCCTCTAGGTTTAATTAATTCCACCCCTTCTGTCCTCAGTCCTTGTTGAAAACAGTGACCATAACTTTGGCTGGTCAAGAGAGCCAGGATAAAAGGCACTTGGAAATTAAACAGTGCACTTAGCAACCCAAGACTGCAGGCAGCCTCCAGGTGAAAGCAGTAAAGGAGCCCTCAGTTCTTTCTGCCCCAGGGTTCAGACAACAGAGAGCCCAGCTCAGCCCAGAACAACGGAAAGGGTATGCGGGATAAGTAGCACAAATTGTGAGTATTACCCCTGCCACTGCTTCCTTAGCAGAAGAGAGGGGGGGAACAGGCTCTAACAGTGACCCCCTGGGGCTCAGAAGCAGCAGACGTATCATGGAACACAGCGGATTCTGTTTATTACCACACACTACTTACTGTTGTAGAGAATGAGAAAATACAGAAAGCAAAACAGAACAGAAATTAAAACACCACCCAGAATTAATCACTTTTAGCACTTAAAGAAGTGGGGGGAGGCGTGTAAAGGGTCAGGCAGAAACCAGCACAGGGCAGGGAAGACCTGTCTTGGGGCTTCCTTTCTGAGTAAAAGGGGATCAAACACTTTCACGTTACCAGGTGCAATAGACTTGTTGTTTATGTGTTTCTGGTCATCTCTCCTGTCCTCTCGGTGGCATGTGATTAGTTCCTGCTCCGCCCCCCAGGCACAGTTTCCATGGGCGTCCAGACGCAGCCTCTCACCGGCCATTTCTCTCTTCCATCCAGGCTTAACTGTTGGCACTGCCCTCCACTCATCTTTCTTCCTAAATGGCCTTATCCTTTTCTATGGCTTTAAATGTCACCTTTGTGATGTCCACCTAGGTTTAAGCCCCATGTCAAATTTATGCCATCAGGTCCCTCTCTGTCTTATGAGCTCCAAAATCCTATATCCAACTGCCTGCCTAACAAATCCCCTACACAGCTCTCAGGCACCTCAGACATAACATGTTGCAAAACAAACTTAAATCTTTCCCCTAAAACCTGCTTCTCTTTTAGCCTCCTCTATCTCAGTTTATTATCCCCCCAACCATCCAGCCACCCATCTATCCATTCACCTTCAACCGTCCACCCATTCATCCATCCATCCAAATGGTCAAGACATAGACCCCGACTCTTCTCACCCGGCGCAGTGGCTCACACCTATAATCCTAGGACTCTGGGCAGCCAAGGCAGGAGAATTGCTTGGGGTCAGGAGTTAGAGACCAGCCTGAGCAAGAGTGAGGCCCCATCTCTACTAAAAATAGAAAAAATTGGGTGGCGCCTGTGGCTCATTGAGTAGGGCGCCGGCCCCCATATACTGAAGGTGGCGGGTTCAAACCCGGCCTCAGCTGAACTGCAAAAACAGAAAAATAGCCGGGCATTGTGGCAGGCGCCTGTAGTCCCTGCTACTCGGGAGGCTGAGGCAAGAGAATCGCCTAAGCCCAGGAGTTGGAGGTTGCTGTGCGCTGTGATGCAACAGCACTCTACTGAGGGCGACAAAGTAAGACTCTGTCTCTAAAAAAAAAAAAAAAAGGCTTGGCGCCTGTGGCTCAACGGGCTAAGGCGCCAAGCCACATACACCTGAGCTGGCCAGTTGGAATCCAGCCCAGGTCCGCCAAACAGCAATGAAGGCTGCAACCAAAAAATAGCCAGGCATTGTGGCGAGTGCCTGTAGTCTCAGCTACTTGGGAGGCGGAGGCAGGAGACTCGCTTGAACCCAGGAATTGGAGGTTGCTGTGAGCTGTGATGCCACAGCACTCTATCCAGGGTGACAGCTTGAGGCTCTGTCGCAAAAAAAAAAAAAAAGAAAAGAAAAAATTAGCTGGGCTTTGTGGCGTCTCTAGTCCTGGCTACTTGGGAAGCCGAGACAGGAGGATCACTTGAGCCCAGGAGTTTGAGGTTGCTGTGAACGAGACGGACATTATGGCACACTAGTCTGAGTGACAGAGTAAGATTCTGTCTCAAAAAAAAAAAAGACCTGGACTCTTCTTTCCTTTTCCTTTTTCCCACTCTCTGCCTAATTCAATCTGTTCAGATTTATTTCTATTTTCAAAATATATCTCTAGTCTGTCAAGTTCTCCCCATTTCCATGCTACCACCCTGTCTGGTCCGAGTCACCATCACCTTTCACCTAATGCAGGAGGAGCCTTCTAACTGACCTTCCCATCGCCGCTCTGGTCTGCTCCAATCTATTCTGTACGTAATAGTTAGAGTGATTTGTGTTCAAAAACACAAATCTGATCACGACATCCCCCAATTAAAAACATCTGGAAAAGCTAAGAAAATTTAATAAGGTAGTGTGGTTTAAAATCAAGTTTTTATTTCTATAAGAACGTAGCTGTTACATGGATGGAGCTGGAACACATTCTTCTTAGCAAAGTATCTCAAGAATACTTTGAGGAAGAAAAGGTACTCAGCCCTACTATGAAGCTAATGTATAGCTTTCATATTAAGGCTGTAACCCAATTATCGCACAAGAATATGGGGAAAGGGTCAAGGGAGGAGTGGGGAGGGGGAGGATGGGCGGAGAGAAGGTAAAAGGTGGGATCACACTTATGGTGCATCTTAGAAGGGTACAGGTAAAACTTACTAAGTGCGGAATACAAATGTTTTCATACAATAACCAAGAAAATCCCATGAAGGTTATGTCGAAAAGTTGGATGAAGATATTTCAGATTGTATATGAAGCCAGCACATTGTACCCCATGATTGCACTAATGTACACAGCTATGATTAAAAAAAAAAAAAAAAAAAAGAACAAGTAACTGGCAAAGCATTTTTAAAAGACCCTGACTACAACCACAAGAAAAAAACTTATGAAAACTAAGAAATATGCAAGATTTATATTAAAAAAAAATCCTAGCCCAGCAAGGCGGCTCATGCCTATAATCCTAGCACTCTGGGAGGTCAAAGCAAGTAGATTGCTTGAGCTCAGAAGTTCAAGACCAGCCTGAGCAACAGCAAGACCTTGTCTCTACTAAAAATAGAAAAAATTAGCCGACATTGTGATGGGCACCTGTAGTCCCAGCTACTCAGGAGGCTGAGATAAGAGATCACCTGAGCCCAAGAGTTTGAGGTTGCTGTGAGCTATGATGACATAGCACCCTATAGAAGAGTGACAGAGTGAGACTGTCTCAAAACAACAACAACAACAAATTCCTAAGTTGCTACTCACCAAAGAATACATACAAATGGCAAACAAGCTCATAAAAAGATATTCAATATCATTAGCTATTAGGGAGATGCAAACTCAGATCATGAGATATCATCACATGTCTACTAGAATGGCTAAAATAAAAAATGATGATAATACCAAATGCTGACAAAGATGAGGGGAAACTGGATCTCTCATACATTGTTGATGCAAATGTAAAATGATATAGCCACTTTAGAAAACAGTTTGTCAGTTTCTTAGAAGACTGAGCATGTACTTAACTACACACCAACAATTACACAGTTGGGTATTTATCCTAGAAAAATGAAAACTTATTTTCACACAAAAAGCTATACATAAATGTTCACAGAAGCCTCATCTTTAGTAACCTGAACTTGAAACAACACAAGCTTTTCAATGGGTGGATGAGCAAACTGGACTCCATCTGTACAATGAAATACTTCTCAGCAATGAAATGAAAAACTCATTGATATGTACAACAAATTGAATTAATCTCAAGGTATCTACTTAGTGAAAAAAGCCTATCTCAAATGATCTTGGTTATATAACAATGTCCAGATAACCTAATTAAAGAGAAGAAGAAGAAAGAAATGGTTGCTGTTATAATTTAAGGATGTTAAGCATGGAGAGATAGATATAACTATCTTTATGGTATTGCAGGAGGAAATTCCTTGGTGGTTGGGCAGCACCTGTGGCTCAAAGGAGTAGGGTGCCGGCCCCATAAGCCAGAGGTGGCGGGTTCAAACCCAGCCCTGGCCAAAAAAACTGCAAAAAAAAAAAAAAAAAAATGCCTTGGTGGTGACGGAATGGTCATCTTCATTGTAGCTGTGGTTGCACAAACGTATGTATGGAACAGAATTGCATAGAATTACACATGAACACTCTAATGGGAATATGTCTTAGTCTTAGTTCGGGCCGCCATACCAAAACCCCATAGACTAGGTGGTTTAAACAACAAACATTTATTTCTCACAGTTCTGGAGACAGGAAATTTCAAAATCAATGAACCAGCAGATGTAATATCTAATGAGAGCCCTCTTCCTGGTTTGCAGATGGTCCCCTCTTGCTATTTCTTCTCATCTTTTCCTTTACGGGAGCACCCCTTGGCCTCTTCCTCTTCTTAGAAGGATACGAACCCCCATCCTGGGGCTCCACCCTCATGACCTCATCTAAACCTCATTACCCCCCAAAAAGGTCTTACTTCCTGATACCATTGAGGGTTACATTGAGGGTTAGTTAGAGTTCCAACATATGAATTTGGGAGGGGAGCAAACATTCGATCCCTAACAGAGTGCATTGTAAAACTGGTAAAACCTGAATTAGGACTATTTAACAGTATTGTGCCAGTGTTAATTTCCTGGTTTTAATATATTTAGATAAAATGTTACCATTGGAAAAATGTTGTATAATAATAATAAAATATTATACATAATGCCAGCTAATTTATTCCCCAGTTCCTGTCACAGAGTGCCTGAAATCCTTGGAATTTCTTGAGTGATAGGAGTATATTTTGACAGCACCTGTTTAATGTTAAGGTGGTGACTAAGGGTGGGGCCCAATAGCCTCAGGACAGGGCTAGTCACTAGATAGACCAGGTGATTAGAGGGTTGAAACTTTCAGCCTGATCTACTGACCTCTAGGGTAGTGAGTGTGGGGGGAAGGGCTGGATATCAAGCTCTATAAAAACTCTTGAAGGACAAGATTTGACGAGATGAACACAAGGAGGTGCTGGGAGGGAGGCAGGCACAGAGTGGGCGTGGAAGCTCGGTGCCCCCTCCACACACAATCCCATCCCTCTCTTCATCTGTCTGTTCAACTGTATCCTTTATTATAGCCTCTAAAATAAGCTGGTAAATGTTAAGTAAATGTTTCCCTGAGTTCTAGGAGCTATTGTAGCAAATTAATGGAGCCCAAGGAGGAGGTGGTGGAAGTTCCAGTACTCAGCCTGAGGGTCAGAAGCATAAGTGACAATCTATTACTTGCAACAGGTGTCTGAAGTGGGGGGCAACCCTGTGGGACTGAGCCCTCACCCTGTGGGCTCTGACACTTTCTCTAAGTAGATAGCATCAGAATTGAATTGATGACAAGTTCCCTAGTTGATGTCCACTGGAGAACTGCTTGGTATACGTGGGAAAACCCACACATAGCTGGTCACAGAGATGTTCTGTTTTGTGCATGTGAGGAGAGATAAAGGATCGCTTGTCTTTTCCTTTATGAGAAGCTAGTTTGTGAATGATTCACAAATTCCTTGTACTATTTGTACAACTTCTTGTGATTTTATAACGATTTCAAAATAAAAAACTTTCTTTTTAATTGCTTCTGAAAAAACTGCAAAGGGATACCATTTCATATACACTAGGATTTCTATCATAAAAAAGACAGATAATAACAAGCATTGATTGGCTCGGTGCCTGTGGCTCAACAGGCTAAGGCGCCAGCCACATACACCTGAGCTGGCGGGTTCGAATCCAGCCTGGGCCTGCCAAACAACAATGACCAACCAAAAAATGGCCGGGCGTTGTGGCGGGCGCTTGTAGTCCCAGCTACTTGGGAGGCGGAGGCAGGAGACTCGCTTGAGCCCAGGAATTGGAGGTTGCTGTGAGCTATGATGTCACAGCACTCTATCCAAGGTGACAGCTTGAGGCTCTGTCTCAAAAAAATAAATAAATAAATAAAAATAAACGGGGCATAGAAGTTAAATCTCTTAAGTCAACAGATGTAAGAAAAAAATAGAGAACACCCCAGAAATATAGGGTCTTTGGTGAAAAAAGCAGCCTAGAGGATTTGGACTCCAGCAATATTGTCAATAAATCTTTAAGAGAGCCAGGGTGGGGAAAATAATAATATTGACACTGACATGGAAGCTAAAACATTTGATCTTATGGAGGTCGGGACTAGAATGCTAGTTACCAGAGGTTGGGAAGGGTGTGGTGGGGGAGGGAAAGAAGAGAGGTAGCTTAGTTGGTACAAACACACACTTGAGTAGGAGTAAGTTCTAGTATTCAGTAGCACAATAAAGCCCCTAGTTAACAATATCACATATTTCAGAATGGCCAAAAGAAATTTGAAATGTTCCAAATACAAAGAAAAAATAAATGTTTGAGACAGTGGATATCCTTGATACCCTGATTTGATTGTTATACTTGTTACCCATGTATCAATATCATACATACCTCGTAATTATGAATCAATGAAGAAAGCTCCAAGCACGAAGTTAGCCACTTAATATGAAAAGGTATCAGTTATTTTCTCCTCAAATGTTGCTTCTTCTCCATTATCTCTCTTCTATTCTTCTACAAATACAGTTCAGTCTATATGAAACTTTTTAACTTTCTTTTCTTTCCTTTTTTTTAAGACAGAGTTCCACTACGTCGCCCTCGGTAGAGTGCTGTGGCGTCACAGCTTACAGCAACCTCCAACTCCTGGGCTTAGGTGATTTTCTTGCCTCAGCCTTCTAAGTAACTGGGACTACAGGCGCCTGCTACAATGTGTGGCTATTTTTTGTTGCAGTTGTCATTGTTGTTTGAGCTGGCCCGGGCTGGGTTCAAACCTGCCAACTTTCGTGTATGTGGCAGGTGCCATAACCACTGTGCTATGGGCGCCAAGCCGTTAACTTTATTTTCTATACATACATTGTATTACATTATTTTCCATTTTCTTGTTTCTCTAAGTTTGTTTAGAAACCTTTTTTGTCACCTATTTTTTAGTTATCTCTTCAAATGTATCTAATATGATAAACCCATTTATTGATTTTTTTTTTTCTTTTTTGAGACAGAGTCTCACTTGCTCACCCTTGGTAGAGGAATAGGAATTGAGCAGATGATGACCGAAAGAGAGCAGCACCTCTCATGGATGCCTTTTTATAACTTTGTTTCACTTTACTTATGAGAATTTATGACCTACTCCAAATTAAATTTGCCAGGCACGGTGGCTCCTAGTCGCAGCTATTCAGGTGGCTGAGGCAATAAGGATCACTTGAGCCCAGGAGTTCCAGGTTCCAGGGAGTTGTGATCTCACCACTGCACTGTAGCCAAGGTTACAGAGCAAGACCCCATCTCTAAAACAAGAAAAAGAAAAGAAGAAAGGAAAGGGAAGGAAGGAAGGAAGGAAGGAATCCTCTCTCGACGTCTGGGTTGAGACTCCAAATGCCTACTAGATAGAGCTGTTTTGCTCTTGGAGATGGTTAAGATGCACTAGTTAGAGGCACTACATGATTCTATATTATAAGCAGCTGAGAGGTGAGGCGGGGAGAAAGAATAAAACAGACTGAATCCCCAGTTGAATTCCTCAACTGGGAGAAATGAATCAGGGAACAGCGGCTATGTGAACATTGGAGGAGTTGCCTGAGCCCAGTGGGAAAGTCGGGGTGGCACCCCTGGAGACTGCAGAGCAGACTTCACCCGCACTGGAGGGAAAGACTCGTACTGGCATGGGTGCAGCTCGCTTCAATATGACTCCAGCTGTGCCACCCTTGATGTTTTGGAGACTGGGCTACCAAACTGGGAAATCTGGAGGTAACTGGACTATTGGATGGAATTGCCCCTGAGGAGGCGGGCCCATCCCTGGGGGTTAGGGAGCCAGGGGTGATCTCTGACTGAAATGGAGACTCTCAGGAAGGAAGGGAAGGGGGATGCAGGGAGAGAGGCCTTAGATGAGAGTAGGGGTCAGCTGCATGCCTTGCTCAAGGGCATGCTCCCAGTACGAGGAGGCGGATTGGCCCTGGCGAAGGCCAAGAGCTGCCAGGCAGGGGAGTGGGGGGGAGGGGCAGTGCCACAGGACTCACTGTTAGTTTAGGCACAACTGAGGCCACACCTGATAGCAATGAAAACTCTCACTCCCTCCCATCCTTAAACTCCCCCAGATGGTCCTTTTCTTTTGAAAACCCGTGCCTCCAGGGAAATCTTGCTATAAAAGTAATAGGTTGGGGCGGCGCCTGTGCCTCAAAGGAGTAGGGCGCTGCCTCATATGCTGGAGGTGGCGGGTACAAACACAGCCCCTGCTAAAAACTGCAAAAAAAAAAAAAAAAAAGTAACAGCTTGATTTTAGCTGGGGAAAGGCCTGTGGATAGGAAGAGGAAGGAGCAGCCTACAGGAAGATGCCATCCCTGCCCCCACACTGATGCAGCGTGCTATCTAATGTGCAGGTCCCAGAAGAGCTGAGGCGAGTGGTTTTGAAGCAGCAGGTGGTGAGTGACAACCAGCACAGATTTGTGGAGTATGAAACTGTACCCTACTCTAGGGCCGAGGAGTGGGGCATCCGTGAAGGACTGGACTGGGACACTTGATTAAGAAGGATGGGAACTTACTTAAATTAGTCTAATGAGGGTATTGACTTTGGTATGTACAGCAACAGGCACAAGAATATTCATAGTAGTATTGTTTGTGATACCCCCCCAAACTGGAAAATTTTAGAACGGGTACATTGTGGTATAGTCACACGATCCGATACCGTATATAGCAGTAAAATTGAGACAGAGGTGTAAGCAACAACATAGTTAAACCTCAAATATGATGATGAGTACAGTCATCAAGTCACAAAAGAACAGTTCCATTTGCAAAAGAAAATTAAAAATAGATAAAAACTATTGCTTACAAGTGACATGCAGGTCGTAAAACTATAAGGAAAGGCAAAGAAATCGTTATCACAAAGTTAGAAAACGCAGAGAAGGGGCAGCGCCTGTGGCTCATCGAGTAGGACCCCTGGCCCCATATACCGAAGGTGGTGGGTTCAAAACCTGGCCTCGGCCAAACTGCAAAAAAACAGAAAAATAGCCGGGCGTTGTGGCAGGCGCCTGTAGTCCCAGGAGGCTGGGACTCGGGAGGCTCAGGCAAGGGAATCGCCTAAGCCCAGGAGTTGGAGGTTGCTGTGAGCTGTTGGACGCCACCGCACTCTACTGAGGGCGATAAAGTGAGACTCTGTACAAAAAAAAAAAAAAAGAAAACACAGAGAAGCTTATTGTTGAGGTGAGGGACTGCTTCTGGAAGTTTAGAAATCTATTTCTTTTCTTTCTTTTTTTTTTTTTGAGACAGTCTCACTCTGTTGCCCTCAGTAGAGTGCCATAGCCTCATAGCTCACAGCAACCTCAAACTCTTGGGCTCAAGTGATCCTCTTGCCTCGGTTTTTCATTTTTAGTAGAGACGGGGGTCTTATTCTTATAAAAAGGAGGCAGTTTTAAACTTTAAAAAAAGGATCAACTTATAAATTAAAATATCATTCCACCTATAATTATAGGTTCCTTAGAATTCTCCCTCAGCCTGGCATTGAAAGCTGCACATAGAGGCTTTACTAAATATGTACTGAGACCATATAAACAAAGTTTGCTTTTATAAAAACAAGATGGTGGGAGAAGATATATTAAACTCATACAACCAGTATAAGATTAGTTTAGTTGCACCACGGGTGGTGGGCCTGTAATCCTCGCACTCCGGAAGGTTGAGGTGGGAGATTGCTTGAGCTCAGGGATTCAAGACCAGCCTGAGCTAGAGTGAGACCCCATCTCTACTAAAAATAGAAAAAATTAGCCAGGCATTGTGGAAAAAATTAGCCAGGCACCTACAGTCTCAGCTACTTAGAAGGGAGGCTGAGTCAGGAGGATTGCTAGAGCCCAGAATTTGGAGGTTGCTGTGAGCTAGGCCGATACCATGGTACTCTAGCCAAGGGAACAGAGCAAGACTCTGTCTCAAAAAAATTAAGCTTCAACAAATCAGTAAGAAAAACTACCCAATAAAAAAATGAGCCATGAAATGGCAATTCACAGAAGAATAAACTCTAATAGATAAGATATGGGGGGTGGGGAAGAAGGAGAAAAGTAAGAGTAGAAAAAAAGTTTGAACTCTCTTAGTGATAAATGAAATGCAAATAATGAGAAGCAACTGCATACCAATGTGGGTTGGCAAAAATGTTAAAAGTGGGATAATATTGAGCATTGGTGAAATGTGAGGAAATGAAAATTCTCATCACTATTCAATTCACTCTTAACACTTGAGAAAGCAATTTGACAGTATTAGGAAAGCCGACCTCCCTAGACCTAATGATTCCATTTCTAGGTACAAACTGGGGAAACCTGGCATGTATGCATAAGCAGATACTACACTTATACAAGGATGTTCATTACAGCACTATTTAGAACAGCAAAAAATTGAAAGTGATGTTTCTATACAGACAAAAAATGATAAATCATGGCATATTCTTAATTTTATGTAAACCAAAATGAATACTCAGTCAACTGTCAACATGAATGCCTAATATACTGTTGAACTGGAGAAAACATATGCAGGACAATACTTATGTAGTATGATAGCCTTAACCTTAAGAAACATGTCAAAGGCTCGGCGCCTGTGGTTCAACGGGCTAAGGCGCCAGCCACGTACACCTGAGCTGGCGGGTTCGAATCCAGCCCAGGCCCGCCAAACAACAATGAAGGCTGCAACCAAAAAATGGCCGGGTGTTGTGGCGGGCGCCTGTAGTCCCAGCTACTTGGGAGGCAGAGTCAGGAGACTCGCTTGAGCCCAGGAATTGGAGGTTGCTGTGAGCTGTGATGCCACAGCACTCTATCCAGGGTG
>CAUYRH010050678.1:0-42892 GCA_963574655.1 Perodicticus potto | reverse complement strand
CAGGAGGATCACTGGAACCCAGGATTTTGATGTTGCTGTGAGCTATGGTGCCATGGCACTTTAGCCTGGGCAACAGAGGTATTTTCTGTCAAAAAAAAAAAAAAAAAAAAAAAAAAAAAAGAATCCTTTATTCATCTTAGAAATATTTTTGTTTATAAATTATATTCTGCCTACTTTCAAATGTTGTGAGGTAGCCTACAACAAAAGATACACATATACTGATCGATAAAACAGAATCTTAAAAAATACCTAGAGACTTGCAGAAATGCCAAAATTCCCCACATCTAGACTAATAGTTACTATGTTTGGGCATTAGATTTTATCTATGAACTTTCTAACAAGGTAGGCCAAAAAAGGAGAGGGAGGGTGGGCTCCATAACCCTCATTATTTGAAAATGGAAACTTATCAGTCCTTTGGGAGAGTTACGTTTCCTCTGGTACAGTCTCCTGAAAAGAATTTATCTCTGGAGTCCTTTGGTGAAGAGTACCAAAAACCACGTTGATGAGGCCTTCCCTGGTGGTTTCACTCCCCGTGTTCTTTAATCTCTGTCTCTAAGTCCCCTGAGTCCCTGCGTGCTGCAGACATGCTGAGTCCACACAAGGGCTGGAGCCCCCCTCCCCAGCGTGCCCAGTCCTCCCCCAACCCCTTGGCCTACCTGTCACGGAGAGGCGGGCCCCATTACTCTGCCGGGTCTCCCCGCTATACTTGTGCTTGGTAATGCAGCGGTAGGTGGAGAGGGCGTCCTCCTTCTGTACGTCAGAGATGTACAGCCCGCCGTGGGAAGTAATAAAAAACCTGTTTTCTGGAGACACAATCAGGACAGAGTCCAACACTCCTTAGTCTGATGCAGCTTTCCAAAACAGGGTGGCATCTACGTCCACGAGGGCTTTCTACGCACAAGCATGATGACAAACACAAGTTATAGTCATTATTCCTTTAAGTGTAGATGCCTCAGAGTTTAACAGAAAGAAGTTGGGCTTTAGAGTCCAAGATTGCTCAACCCAGCTCTTCCAATTATTAGCTGTGTGACTTTGGGAAAGGCACTTAACCTCTCTGAGCCTTATCTGTACAAATAATACTTCTTAGGGTAGATGCACAGATTTAAAAAACTAATAAGGTGAGTGCTCACTCAGTGCATATAAGCCCTCATCTTTCCTATTTCTTTGCAAGAGTTTGCAAAGCTCTTTCATACTTATTGCTCACGGGCTCTTATAGCTGTGTGAGGTGCTGGTTCCATTGCACAGAGAAGGAAATGGAGATTTGTGGTGAAGTGAGTGGCCGAGGTCACACAGCCAGTAAGTGGCCTGGGATTCGGATCTTCTGACTTCCTGCTCTCCCTCTTCATTGAAATGAACATAACACTCAATCATTTTTTTTCTTAATTTAAATCCTTTATTCACTCAACAAATGAGTCTGAGCTGTATGGAAATGGAGACACGGGGATACAGATGTGCAATGATATCTTATCTAACCTATCTTATCTTATCTTAAGAGTCTCACTCTGTTGCCCTGGGTAGAGTGCCGTGGCGTCACAGCTCACAGCAACCTCAAACACTTGGGCTCAAGCGATCCTCTTGCCTCAGCTTCCCAAGTATCTAGGACTACAGGCACTTGCCACAAAGCCCAGCTATTTTTATAGATGGGGTCTGGCTCTTGCTCAGGCTGGTCTTGAACTCTTGAGCTCAGGCAATCCACCCGCTGCGGCCTCCCAGAGTGCTAGGATTTCAGATGTGAGCTATTGCATCACCTCCCACAACAGTAATTTAACAAACATTTCTTTTTTTTTTTTTTGAGACAAGTCTCATTTTTGTCGCCCTCGGTAGAGTGCTGTGGCATCACAGCTTAACAAACATTTCTTGAACACTCATTTTGTTCGAGGCAGAGAAAGAGGCAGGTACTGTGCTCTATGCTTCTTGCCACCCCCATTCCTGTCCCTGACTGTGGGGCTCAGCAGGGGACCAGGAGCACAGGGAGCAGCACACCTGAGTAGCTGACAGTGACTGAATGTGACATAAGACTCCCCTCAGAGGTGAGTGCATTTCCCTGTCCAAGGTCCCAAGGCTGACCTTGATCTTGAGCTAATAAGGGCTAATTTAAAGACAAAAACTGGATTTGAGGGTTGGGGAGGGGCTGGCTCTGGATTCCCTAAGCTCCCACTAAGGCCAGAATGATATGGAGAAGCTGACTCAGGGTTCCTCTGCCTTCTCTCTGGGGGGTTAGCTGCCTCCCCAGGAAGATATGCGGAACCCCAGGCTGACCTTTCTACTGGGAGGGGGCCCTAAAATCGGATGGCAACAGAAAGCTGCAGGGGAGAGGGGCATGCCGAGCCCACAGGAAGGGCCCGATGGCATCAGGTGGCAGGCTCTCCCAGGGAAACATTTTGGGGAGCCCCATGCCCTTCCTACCCTATTATTTAGACATCTGCTTCTTCCTCAACCAATGACAAGAGCTCTGGCTCACTCTCATATGAGGAATATTCTGTGGTGTTGACACCCCCCTGCCCCAAAGCACAAGTCCAAGATTCTCAGCATCTGGAGGTGCAGACGTCACCAAAGGACACTTTTCAACAGAAAAAGCTGTAGACCTGAGTGGTTGAAAATTTCACTGTGCTTGACAACATCTTTGACAGATGTTCTCCAACCTTCCTTTTAATATCTCATTGCCTCACTTAGTAGCTGGTTCCAAAGTTGCCTGCTCTGACTTTCAGACCTATCTGCCATGGAACTCCCTCCACAGGGCCTTGAGTGGGAAAGGCGTGTAGAGCCAGTCTGCAGAGCCAGCCGGAACCCACACCCCTGCCCCCTCACATACTGGAAGGCAGTGGCCAGCTCTTTTCCTGTGTTTTAGGCTACACGGTCTTGGGATTTTATGTTTTAACAGGTATTTATTTATTTATTTATTTATTTATTTATTGTTGGGGATTCATTGAGGGTACAAGAAACCATGTTGCACTGGTTGCATTTGTTGGGTAAAGTCCCTCTTATAATCGTGTTTTGCCCCCAAAAGGTGTGGCACACACCAAGGCCCCAAGACCCCACTTAACAAGTATTTATTTAATGTGGCTTCAGATGACGTCATCCGTCTGGCCTCTTGCTTCTGAATGACGCTGATTATCTCCCATCTCCGGGTGCCCCTCCCTCGCCCTCCCCCTCCCCCGCTTCCCCTCTGCTCTCTCACACGCCTCGGTGGGACTGGACTTCCCAGGGTTGCCCCGCGTTGTGGGGCTCTCGCCATCAGACTTTGCCCATCTGGGTGGAATGGAGGAGGATGACCAACTCCCAGCCCAAGACTGCATCCACTTTTTAGGGGGGACATGAGGGTAGGGACGTAGCTCCCTTGTGCCACCCTGGTCTTGTCTCCCCAACCGTTGCCGCACCACTCTCCCGACCTGTCCCCTCTGATAAGTGGTGGTGTAGGCCCAAGTCTGGGACTACACGGTGACCCCTGCCATGAGCTGCATGTCACTAGGGGCTCTCTCTCTGAGTCCCCCAACCTGCCCCCCTCCAGCACACAGACCTCAACCGTGCAGACCCCTACAAGGAGAAGACCGAAGGGGGAAGGAGTCAAGCCCTGCAGCTGGCAGCAGCCAGAGGACCCCAGGAAGCCGCGAGAAAGCCTGGCTCCCCCAGTGGACTCTGCATGTGCTGTTTTGTCTCCATGTTGTGACATCCCAAAGTCAAACGTGGAAGCTCTCCCGTAATTTATTATGTAACTGGGACTGGAATGCAGAACTACTGGAGGGTGTAGCTGCCAATCAGAAGTACTGGTGTTGGGAGGAGGTGGTGCTGCTGGGGTGAGGAGAAACGGGAAGACACAGAGATCAACGCTGGCGGCCCACAGGTGCTCCTGGACCGGACAGCTGGGATTCTGCGATCGTGCATCTCCCCACACCTCAGGACAAATGGGGCACGCAGCCCTATGGGAATTTTAAACCAGTGGCGGGGAGGTTTCGGGGGGCTGATGCTGCCTTGATGGTGGTGGGGAGCTAGGGTTTCTATAGCAACAAGCAGCTGCTGCATCTGATGTTTCACATCCTTCATTGTCCTCATTTTCCCCTCCCCTCCCCCCTCTTGTGCATATTTAATTGCAGTAACGTTTTCAGACACCGTGTTTTGCTTCCCCTGAAACAAAGACAGGCTGCAGCCAGGGGGATGCACAGGGAGAGGGGAAGTGGGAAAGGGGAAGGAGAAATCAGGGGTATTATGTTCATCCCTCTGGGGGGGACTCGTGCTACATCAGTTCTGCATGTTTGATGAGAATCAGATGATGGGCCCTGCTGGGGAAGGGAAGGAGCAAGCAGCCCATGGAGTGAGCCTCATACGCTGCTGAGGACAGAGGGAGGCACAGCCGGCGGGTCAGGGAGTCAGATGCACCAGGCTGGACCTCATGCTGGCCCCCCGGGCTGGCTCCACA
Source organism: Perodicticus potto (assembly GCA_963574655.1). NCBI lineage: Eukaryota > Metazoa > Chordata > Mammalia > Primates > Lorisidae > Perodicticus > Perodicticus potto. The sequence continues at coordinate 38,478 of CAUYRH010050678.1, read as the reverse complement.
CCCCAGCCTATGGGACCAGCCAAACCTTCATCTTTGGCTGTTGCTCCCTGGGGCCAGCTGGATCCCACTGGAGAAGGAGAAAATGGCAGTGGGAACCTAAGGGTGCAGCCCCCTCCTGAGGCCCTTGGAAATGTGGGGGGGATCATTTCTGGTTGACACCATAATTGGGGGTACTAAGGGCATTTAGTGGTCAGAGGCAAGGGTGCTAGGCATCTTGAGTAAGAACCATCCCACCCCAGATGCTAGCAGTGTCCCTGAGGGTTTATACTGCCGGATCAGGACACAGAGCTGTGTTTAAATGTGGACTCTGCCTTCGAAGCTACCTGTCATATCTCAAATGCTGTGGTGTCATCTGTCAACATGCTCATGAGTAGGGAGATCATGGTTAGTAAGTCCTTTTCTTCTTTTTATTATTTCTGTGAATACTCTGGCCTGGTTTGCCATCCTCTTTCTTGGTGGTCAGGAACAGGACTATGCTTTTGTTAAAATTAAATATTTACTGAGTTAGGCCAACAAATTTACATGTGTTATCCCATTTAATCACCACCACTCTTTGAAATGGTTATTACTATTATTATTTTTATTAACTGAAGCACAGCGAGATTAAATAATCTAACCAAGCTCACACAGCTAGCAGGTGGTAGAGCCTGGGCCATTGGTTTACTTCCTATGCTCTTCTAAAGCTCTATGCTAGATTGACTGTCCTGGAACAGCAGCAGAACTCAGAGGAATATATGGTCATCCAGGCTCTGCTTGGTTGCTTCCATCAGTGGGGTCCTCATTACCGTTGAAGGGGCATTTATCTATTCAGTTCAGCTTGTCTAAATTTATCAAGTCCTTCTGGAGTGTCTCCAAGTGCTGAACTTGGCCTCTGCCCTCTGTGATGCCACAGTTAGAATTCAATGTCCTTCCACCATGAGAGGTGTGGTTGTTAGTGCTGGGGGGTGGGCGAAGGGTAGGGAGGGGGCTTGATGGAAGCCATGAGTGAGAGGAGGAGCATAAAGAAGGGTGGAGCTGCCAAGGTTGGGGGAAACCCCAGGACTGGGACTTAGGAAACTGGGTTGGATCTTGCTCTGCCCCTGACGTTGGGTTGTATGTCCACTGGATTGGATAGTGTGCCCCTCAGATCAATGTCCACATGGATCTGTGACTGTGACCTTATTGGGAATAGAGTGATGTTTGAAGATGGAGTGATGCTTCTAATGTCTAGGAAACACCAAGGATTACCAGTAACCACCAGAAACTAGAAGAGGCAAGAGAGGCTCTTCACCTAGAACCCAGTCCTGCTGACACCTTGATTTTGGACTTCCAGCCTCCAGAACTGTGGGACAATAAGTCTCTGTTGTTTTAAGCCCTGGAGTTTGTGGTGCTTTGTATGGCAGCCTGGGGAGCTGTTCCATAAAACACCACAAACACCACAAGGCATCCCTAGGGAACTCCAATCTTCTCCTCTAGGCCTCAGTTTTCCCAGGGATTAAAAGAGAGAAAAGTTGGATTAGGTGAATATTTTTAACCATGTTTGTACATTAGAATCATATAAAGAGCTTTTCAAATTAAACTTGGAATCTCTGGGGGGTGTGGTGGCCTGTAAATTGCTCTTTTAAAAAAGGTTTTAAAGAGATTCCAAGGTGCAGGACACAACCACTGGATTAGATAAACTCATAAGGACCCTTCACTCTGACCACTGATGTCACTATGATCTCACCATCCTTGTGTGAGTCCCACGTTGCCTTCAGGAAAGTGAAGAAAATAGAACAGGGTTGTTGGGAGAATTAAATGAAATACTGCATACAAAAATCCCCAGTACACAGGTGGCTGAGTCAACAGGTCATCTCAGGAAGAAGAAGGGCTCGGGCGCCCTGGCCCTCAGCTCTTCCCTGTGGTCAGGGCTCCTGCAGGTTTTCCTCTGCCTCTTGGGGAGCTGGGCTGGACAGCAAGGAGCTTGGAGATAAAAAAGCTCCTCCTTGGTAATTTGGAGGGAAAGGTGAGCCGAGAGTATCTTTCTTGTCTTTCTCAAAAAGGTTAGAGAGCTGGGCATTGGAGACTCCCCGGAGCTGCAGGAGCCATGGAGAAATAATTGGTAGAAACCTCTGGGGCTCTCAGCGTCCCCAGAGGGGCTGGATGGAGACAAGTTGCCCTCCCTGCACAGGTGGGGCTCAGGCCACTTTGCTCTTAGAGAGGTGTGAAGGTAAATGTGGTGGGAAGAGGGTGATGGGGGGGGAAGGGGGAACTGAGGGCTGGAAGGAGGGTGTGAACTGGACAGATCCCAGCAGTGTCTAGAGCAGTATTTTTCAACCTTTTAAAAAATCTCCTGGCACACTTGAACCTGTAGTTAAACTTTCATGGCACACTTAAACTATGTTTATCAAAAAAAAAAAAAAAAAAGAGTATGCTTTCTGTGCTTTGAACTTCTTTGGAAAATAATTTAATTAATGATCTTTTAAAAATCTGTGCAGCATGCCTAAGATCCTCTCACAGTACACCAGCTGAAAATCACTGGTCTAACACAAAGCAAGGGAAATTACTGGATGGGGCGGGGGACAGCAGCTTCCTAACTGGCCTCTTTGCTTCCACGCGCCCTCCCCTACCTGTCTCCATCATGTAGTCAGAGTGATGTTAAACCCTGGGTCAGATCATGTGGCCCCTCTGCCCGAAACCTTCCAGTAGGCTCTCATTTTACTCGGGCACATACCGGGCACTTCATAAATCTTTCCAGAATGAATGGATGAATGAAACTTCCCGGAACTCTATCACAGTTTTAAAAGTCTGATCCCAGTTAGAAATTCACCTTCTCCAGGAATCCTTCCCAGATTAACCCACTGCCATTTCTGAGTGTTTCTGCATCTGGCCAACCTCTTGCCACTGCTAATCACAGTTTTTCCTATGTCCAATTAGACCTTTAAAAATAATTTTTTTGTAAGCATTTAAAAGTCAAGATGAAACAGCATGAATAGAATGGCAGTTCATCAAAAAATTAAAAATAGAATGACCATAGAATCCAGCAATTCCACTTGTGGGTATGGATCCAAAAGAATTGAAAGCAGGGTCTCAAAGAGATATTTGTTCACCTTGTTTATGGCAGCATTATGCACAATAGTGAAAAAAACCCAACTGTCCATGGACAGGTGAATGAACAACAAATAGTATAATATATGTCTATAGTGGAATATTATTCAGCCTTAAAAAAGACTTCTTTGGTCACATGTTTCAACACAGATGAACTGAGGACATTATCCTACGTGAAATAAACCAACCACAAGAAGAAAATATGGTATGATTCTACTTCTATGAGGTTTGAGGTAGTTAAACTCATGGAAACAGCAAGTGGAATGGCTGTTGCCAGGGACTGGAGGGACAAAAAAAGAGGAGTTTGTTGCCTAAATGGGCATAGGGTTGGAGTTTTGCAAAAACTCTACTTAAATACTACTGAACTTAAAATCTAAAAAAATGATTAAGATGGTAAATTTCATATATTTTACCATAATTAAAATGGAAAAAAAGTTGGGGAGGGTCAAGACAGTGAAAAACTAGAATGAGCGTCTTTGCTAGATCATGAGTTTCCTATCACCCGCCGTATTTAAATTGATGCTAAAGAAACCCTTGGCTGAGACGTTGCACAGGGGATTTAAGTATTGAGTGGGAGAAGTAAATTAGGCCAACCTTATGATCCTTTCTCTTCCCAGCAATTTATAAGTTCACAGCTTAAAGAATGTTGGAGCTACATGGCCTCTCGGAGATCATCTACTGCAGTGGTTTTAAAATCAGTGTCCTCCTGGGTGCGTGCGTGTGTGTTCATTTCCACCGGGGCTTTCACTGTCACTATTCCTTCTGTACTCGAAATGCTCCTTCCTCAACTCACTGCTACCTCATTCAGGTCTCTGCTTAGATGCCAGCTCCTTGGAGAAGCCTTGTTTGACCACTCCATCAAAATTAGACTGTGTCCCACTTCCCTGCCAAACTCCTTATTCTGCTTTATTTGTCCCCAGAGCACATGGCGTTTGTCTGGCAGCGAGAGGCTATTTGAGTTCACCCCTGTGTGCCAGCTCCAGAGTGTGTCTGGCGCATAGCAGATGCCCAGGTGAGCATGTGGCGTGAATGAATCCCCTCGATACACCCGGGGTGAGGCAGCTGGACCTCCAGCCTGGACTCCTGCTGTGAAGCTGCCCTGTACCTTGGGAGTCTGTCCCCTGTCTCGCCACTGCTGCCGCATTGCAATGGTTTGGGCCACTAGTTCCTTTATAGTTCACTTTTAGTCCTTTCCTTGTTTCCCCAGCTCAGCTGAGTCCAGGCTGGGACATAAAGCAAGACCTACGATTTGGAGGTAAGAAAAAGAGATAGCAATGCAGACAGTAACACAGGCCCAGGCATGGTGGTGGGCTCGCCTTCTCAGTGAGACCCCCTGCTGTGGGCCAAGGCCAGGGTGCACAGCACAACCTCACACTTCCCAGGAGCTCAGGGTGCACAGAGTAACCTCACACTTCCCAGGAGCTCAGGGTGCACAGTACAACCTCACACTTCCCAGGAGCTCAGGGTGCACAGAGTAACCTCACACTTCCCAGGAGCTCAGGGTGAACAGTACAACCTCACACTTCCCAGGAGCTCAGGGTGCACAGCACAACCTCACACTTCCTAGGAGCTCAGGGTGCACAGCACAACCTCACACTTCCCAGGAGCTCGGGGTACACAGAGTAACCTCACACTTCCCAGGAGCTCAGGGTGCACAGAGTAACCTCACACTTCCCAGGAGCTCAGGGTGCACAGCACAACCTCACACTTCCCAGGAGCTCACGGTGCACAGAGTAACCTCACACTTCCCAGGAGCTCAGGGTGCACAGCACAACCTCACACTTCCCAGGAGCTCAGGGTGCACAGAGTAACCTCACACTTCCCAGGAGCTCTGCAAACACACAAGACAAGACCCAGGGGCACCGGCCCCAGGGGAAAGGCGGGTAGTGGACACTCCCTTGGCAGTATCTGGCCTTCCATGTCCTTCCCTGACTAAGGACACACCTCTTCCTTAGGGATTGGATTGGAAATTGGGAAATGCCACCTCCACCCAGAAGAGAGACTATAAACTGCCAGGCTTGCTGGTTCCAGCTGGACCACATTCAAGTCCGGGACCCAATATCTAGGGCAGAGGTATGAATACAGAAGTGGGGGCAGAAGGCCCTGCCCGCCACCTACTATGCTGCAAATCTCAATCCCAGGAGTCCAGAGTCCAGGGGAGAGGAGAGGAAGAAAAATGGGCCTGTCTTCCCTTGGGTTTTCCAAACCCAGGCTGTAGGTACCCCAGGGCCTCACCATCAGCAGAAGTAACAGAAAGGAGTTACTTTCTGCTTATATAGCTGCGGAGTCTGCTTTATATAGCTCCCTGCAGGTGCCCTGGTGCTGGGGCACCAGAGCACAGAGAAGCTCCAGAGTCACACTGCCTTGGGTGTGTCCACCTCTGCCTGCCTAAGGCAGGCTCAGTCCCTCAAAGGGGGCCCTTGAGGAAGAAGCGCTGTGTCCAGGGCCCTCAACCATAAACTTCCTCTCTCCAGCCCTTTTGGGTACCTCTCATGGGTACAGACTACCTTGAGTTTGGAGAGGGATCCAGGCTTAGCTGGTGAACTATCTTCAATCATGTTATAAACTCAGAAAGAAAGACAACAGAGGTGCTTGAATCACTGAGCACCCACCTGCGGAAATGACTACCTGGTCCCAGGCACGGCACCCGGAAGTCCCAGCCCCGTCACAAGCCTGGGAAGTCCATGCTGTTCCTCTGGCTCTGCAGATGAGGAAACTATGGCTCAGCCTAAGAGACTTGCCCAAGCCACACATCTATGAGTGGAAGAGCCAGGGTTCACACCTAGGGCTCCTGAACACCAATCCTGAGCTGTTTCCCCGAACCCACCTGCAGGACAGTGTGTGCTGCATTTTGGAAGGGGCTTTGTGCAGCCTCTTCCCTGTGAAGAGGACTCTCCCCCTTTCTGAGCAGTGGCTGGTCTCCTGCTCCCTGGCTGCTTCTGGTGGCAACTTCCCTCTCACTAACCAGGCCAGAGGGACTGGGTGAGCAGATAGTGAGATGACACCCGTTTCAGAAGACATTACAGTCACTGCATGGAAGGACGGACAAACAACCTCCTGTAGGAGGCTGGTGCAGAGTGAAGTAAGAGTTTGGGGTATCAGGCGGGGATCCATTTTGGGGAGGACTCAGATGCTGAGGCTTAGGGTGCCAAGTATGAGTGGGAAGGTGCCATCATGAGCAGGTGGCTGGATTTGCGTGTGAGGGGGCAGAGTGTATGCTGGCATGTGAACTTGTTGGGTACTCTTGCATGGGCTGATGGGGCAGTGCAGGGGACAGAGGAAGGGCTGGCAGCTTGGGGAGGAGTAGGCTTCAATGGGGGCTGTACAGAGCTCTGTATTTGGACTCAGAAATGGGAGATTTAAGACTGGGGGTTCTGTTCACTTATCTCCAAATTGGGGATACTAAACCCTGGTTTTCTCTGCTCATGGGGTTCTTTTTGTGGTGTCCATGTGACAATGTTTATTAAAGGACATTGTGATGTATATTGCACTGTGTGCTTGGAGAGAGGATCCTGCTATGTGTGTGATGGGTATACTGAGCACAGGTATTCACATGGGGCTTGGGAGCTGCTTTTCCTTTGCTGGAATCAGATGCCTTCTTGAAGCAGGCAGACCAAAAGCTGATGGAGCGGTTTCCTACTCTGCTCTCCCTACTCCACCATACAAGGAAGGTTTTAGTAGGCAATGGGAGGTATGGAGTAGCAGGGGAGGGAAGGAATGGAATGAGGCTTTGCACCTGGACCAGGCTTTGGCCAGGGGCAGAAAAACCATTTAATCTTTTTTGGAAGAGAAGAGATATTTAGCCTGGTCTGTTTCCTGGGGGTGGCCTCAGGATACCAGAGCTTCCAAGTACCTCAATTGGCCCCCAGGGACCTACCAATTCCAAAAGAGAAATTGCGATCAATACAGGTTGCCAGTTGCTGCTCCATGCAGTATAGATTTGTGAAAATGATGTGGTCAGCCTGCAGTTGGAGCCTGTGGATAGTTCATAACACTAATGAGATAACGTGCCTCCATAACATCTGGGTTGTCCTTTCCTCCCAAGCTATTTGTACAGTGGGGCAGGGAAGGTGGGATGATCAATACTACCTGGCTGGTAGGAATTAGCCTCCATCTGGGGGCCCCAGCACCAGGGCACTTGCAGTGAGCTGTATAAGGCAGACTCTGCAGGGCACCTGCCTTTCTTTCCTTTTTGTTACTTCTGCTGATGGTGAGGGCCCTGGGATACCTGCCAGCCTGGGTTTGAAAAAGCCAAGGGAAGACAGACCTATTTTTCCTCCTCTCCTCCCGCCTGGACTCTGGACTCCTGGGATTATAAACCTCCGACCCTGGGGAGAGATTTGCAGCATAGTAGGTGTCACACAGAAGATGAGCTGGGAACTGGGATTCAAGTCCCAGCTCCCCAGCTGGCTCTAAGTCCTAAATCCTCCTTGTTAAGGAATGAACTGTGTTCTCCCAAAATTTGTATGTTGAAGCCCTAACTGCCAATGTGGTTTTATTTGGAGATAAAGCTTTTAGAGACTTAGTTAAGGTTAAATGAAGTCATAGGATGGGCCCCTGATCCCATGTGACTGGCGCCCTTATAAGAAGAGGGAGAGACACTGGGGATGTGCAGACACAGAGAAAAGGCCATGTGAGGACATGCAAGAAGGCGGCTGTCTGCAAGCCAAGGAGAGAGCCCTCACCAGAAACCAAACCTGCCAGCACTATGATCTTTGACTTTCAGTCTCCAGAACTATGAAAAAGATGTGTTTAAGCTGGATGGTTTGTGGTATTGTCTATGACAGCCTGAGCAGAAAATACACTCCTCATTTGGACATGTTGTTCCCTGAGGATGCTTCCTGTACTGACATTTTAGAATCGGATGTTGTTCTGGGACACATTGGGATAGGGTGAGAAAGGGCTGGGGAGAGCCAGACCTGAGGGTCACCAGGTGTCAGGTTGTCCTACACAGGTTGAGTTCAGAGAGTGACAGTGTGAGGGGTGGAGGAAGACTGAGCCTAAGACTCTTCAGTGGGACCAAGAGTTGAGGGGGAACATGGAGGAGACTGAAGGCATCACTCAGGAATGATGTGAGCAGAAAACCAGCTCTGGAGGTGGCGTCTATGGCTCAAAGGAGTAGGGCACTGGCCCCATATACCGGAGGTGGTGGGTTCAAACCCAGTCCCGGCCAAAAACTGCAAAACAAACAAACAAACAAACAAACAAACAAACAAACAAAACCAGCCCTGGGAAGGGGCCTTTAACCCAGGCGGGGCCTCTTCTGCACCCTCCATGGAAGACTCAACTCTCAGCCACCATCTCACGCCCCACTGGAGGAAACTGAGGCACAGAGTCACACAGCTAGTCTGGGTCAGAGCACAGATGTCAAGAGAGGTCTCCTATCTTTCAGATCAATTCTCTTTCCTTGTGGAATTGCAATTTGGCTGAGTGGACATGCCTGGGATGGATGGCAGGTGGAATGTCCACTGCGTAAGCTTGTGGGGCATGCAGAGCCAGAAACTCTGGGCTGCCCCTCAGTGCGGACACTGGGGTGGGCGTGGGAGCTGGCTAGAGGAGGGCTTCACAAGTGAAGAGCCTCCACGGGGCAGGTGGTGGGTTTATCTACCTGTTGCTGCAATGGGTCTCCTGGGGCCTTGGCTGGGTACCATGGTCTCATGTGACACTAGGCTGGCCTGGGGCTTGGGGGGCCAGACTCCTGACAGGTGACACAAAGTGCTGCCATGTGTTCCCTGGCCTATTCCCTTGCTCCTCTACTGCCAGCTCTGTAGGTGAGAAAGTGAAGGGGGGAAGCAAGAAGATGTGGGGCTCGGGAGCAGTGCTGTCCTCAGAAGAGGACACTGTATCACCTGGACTCTGTTTCTCCTGCAGGGCTGGAGGGCCCCAACAATGGCCCTAGGAGCTATGCTGTTCTCAGCCAAATTAAGCCCCGGGGTCAAGCTTAGATCTAGAGCTTGGCCGATCTTAAACTTAGTGCACTGAGGCACATTTCTCGCACCTGGCCCAATCATGGACTTCTAGGAGGGGTTGAGACTTTGCTTGAATAAGCGCCACGGCTGAGAAATAGCCTCTGTGGGAGTCCCTCCCCTGGAAACGCTTATGCAGAGGCAGGCACGGTGAAGTCAAGTGCACTGGGCTGAGAGATGAGAAATTGGCTTCTAATTTGCTCTGTGACTTTGGATAAGTCTCAATGGTCCTCTGGGCCTCAATTTCCCTAAATGATGAATGAGGGGACCGAACCATTTGCTCTTGAAAGTACCTCCCAGGCCTCCCTTTCTTTATGCAGTTTGGCTGGGCAAGGCTGGAGGTCTCCTCTCCTTTTACCCTCATCTCCGTTGGAGACCCAAGGGGCTTCTGAGCATAGGAGCCAGTATTGACTCAAACTCCCCAGGCCAGTCAGAGTTGTCTTTTACATGCATATGACACAACAGTCCCTCTACAACCCTGTCCCACCAATTCCAGATTCCTGGTTTGATTTGCTGTCCTAACTGCTGAGCTGTCACCATCTGAGTCTGCCCAGTAAGAGGGATTAGTCAGGTCCCACCCCCTTTATTCCTGCCCTTGGGCTCTACAGGACATGGTATTACTGGAGAGATGCGTGTTTGAAGGACTCCTGAGGAGGACCCAGGAAGTTGATAGCACAGTGGGGCGAAGACAGCCCGGCTCTGGAGGCGGAGGGGTTTGGGTTTGAATTGTGCTCCTCTTTCTAGCTGGGTGACACTGAGTGACACGATGAATCCATGAACCTAAAGGAGCTAATGGATACATCCAACCCAGTGCCTGGCACATAACAGCAAGTGTTTTGGAAGGACTGAATAAATAAACCAATGTATAACGCTCCTAAGTGGGAGACACCCAACTTCGCCTGGGTCTCAGCCTCCAAGTCCAGAGATCTGCAAGCCATTCCGCCACCTCCTACGGCCCACGGGCTGGTGAAATAGGTGGGAAGGGTATTTACAAGAAGGATGTGGCCCTGCCCCTTTGGGGTCTTGGCAGAGTGACCGCTTTAGGCAACTGAGATCCAGAAGGGCCGCATCACTGTCCCTTGAGTGGCCCCTAGGAAGTCCGAGGGGGTCTCAGAGAGAGACCAGCAGGAGAAACTTGGGGCTGGGGGGGCGGGGAGAGGAGGAGGCACAGTGGCTGCTTTTCTCTCTCTCCCTGCATCTTTTTCTCTAAATACAGCTCTGTCTTTCTCTACCCCAGGATTAGCACACATCTCTCATTCTCATATTGCAACAAGATTTTATTTCTAATTGTGCTGTAATAAAACTGGAGCGCTCCCAGGCTTCCTTTCAAATGACTTGTACACACACTGCCGATTGGACCCCGCTCAGCCCCATTGTAATAGCGTCTCCCTGACATTCATTAGACATGCATGAGAGGGGCGCTTTAAGAATAGAACTGCATTTAAATGGATTTGCTGAGAGGAAGATGAAAAAAAGAGAGGCAATGGGGGGAGAGGGAGAGGGAGAGCGGTTTGTTGAACAAACTATGAAAACAAGATGCCATAATAACAGGGTGCTGAAATAAGCCCCTTTATTCCCAGCCCGCGTCCGCTGCACATGGCGGAGCCGGGCCAGGGGCGACAGCCTCCGCCTGACCGGAGCCCCCACCCCCATTTTTATGTTCCCCGCCAGGGGACTTGGTGGCTCTTGCTCCACGTGTCAGATGCTCACAGTGTAATTGAAATCACTGTTATTACAATTTGGGAGCGCTGCCTTGCTTCAACAGCACCCCAAAGCCGCCAGGCGCTGGCAGGGAGGGTGACCCCTGTGTTCTTGGCCATGGGGAGGGCGTGGTGGCTGCCCGCCCTGGGGTCCCCTCTCAGGTGCTCCTCCCTGGAACTGCCACCCCGCGCCCCAGACTCCTACCTGCCACTGAGCAGTTGGGATTTTTCCTTTACCCTGGGTGGTTCTGCAACTGAGAAGTGACAGGAAGTCTCCAGGAGGGCCCAGCCCTCCTTGTAGAACCCTCACAGCCATTCTCCCTATAGCTGGATCCTCTCGAAGGAAACATCTGGTCAAGCTGAAAACCAACCTGTGGCTTCCTACTTCTCTTAGCAGGAAGAGCAAAGTCCTTAACACGGCAGTCGAAGCTCTGGCCCCATCTCTGGGCCCTCCCTGAACTCCAGCCATGTTGGCCTTCCTCTGGCCTCCTCCTCCCCGACACCTTGCTGCTACTTGAGACACTCTTCCCATCCCCTTCCCAAGGTTGCTGGAAATGAGGTCTTGCTTTGTTAGCCAGGCTGAAGTGCAGTGGTGTCATCATAGCTCACTGCAACTTCGTTCTCCTAGGCTCCGACAATCTTCCTACCGCAGCCTCCCAAGTAGCTATAGATAAGCGCCATTATGCCCAACTAATTTTTCTGTTTTTTGTTGAGTGGGGTGTCTCACCATGTTGCCCAGGTTGGTTTTGAACTCCTAACCTCAAGCGATCTCCCCACCTCTGCCTCTCAAAGTTAGCACTTTGGGATTATAGGTGTGAGCTGCCATGCCAGGCCCCAGCTTTCATTCTGACCCACCCTTAAGAGCTCGGCTCACTCCTGCTTCCCTAAGAAGACCCTCCCCATGAATCCTTCACTGCACACTCATCTGTGCTAGAATGAGGGTTGGCCTGTTACTCAGACCTGGCACTGTCTCTGGAGTGTAAGCCCCTGGGGGGGTGGTGCAGGTCCTGGCCGCTGCTGTCCCCCCAGCCCCATCTCCATACAGCAGGGTGGATTCTGGGCACTGTGCCAGCATGCCATCTGCCTTCTCGCTATGCCTTCCTGAGGTTGGGGGTTTTCTTCTTCTCTAATAGATGAGGAAACAACTTTCCCCAAATCACGAAGCTGGGTCGTCCATGCTGTTGTGAAGAACCACCGGTTCCTTCCACAGGGGTGCACCCCTGCCTTGCACCCCAGCAAGGCCCCTCTCAGACCCTCTCTGAGAGTCCAGCTAGCCAGGACCGCCTCTCTTTCCAGACAGTTCATGACTCCTGCTGTTGGGCCACAGCCTGGGGCCTGGAAGGGACTCAAGTGTCACATTTGGATGCTCTCCTGCCTGTTCCCTGTGGGGTCACCCTCACATTCCTAGACAGAATGCAATCTCTTTAAAGGCGCCGCACATTACTCTTCTGGAGCCCATAACACCTGGGCTGGGAATCCCGGGGGGCCTGTCCGTTTGGGTTGGAGCATGCTGCAGACAGGGCACTGGATCCAGAGCCCAAAGGTGGGGGCTCTGCCACTTGGCAGCTGTATGACCTGCAGGCATGTCCCAGACAAGAAACCCCTCAGCCTCAGTCTCCCCATCTGTAAAGTGGTGCTAATCACTTTACAGGCTTCCTGGGAGGACTCCCTGGGCTGCTGCAGAATCGGGCCACGCATGGGCTTGTTTCCATCTCGACTTCGTTTCCTTTCTTGGGTGTCTCTAGTGACAATGGGGTGCTTACAATCAGAGAATGAGAAAGCTGGTCTTTCAGAGTGTCCCAGAGGGGATATGTCCAAAAGGGCATGGCACTGTGACCTCTCAAAGCCATGTATGTCTGCCCCTGTGCTCTGCCGGTGGCTCTAAGAGCACTGGGTGGCAGTGGGGACCACTGTCAGTCCTATGGTTGCTTCCTCACTCAGCGCCTGCCACCCCAGAGGCCTGCCTGTGTCCCCAGAGGCGCTTAGTGCCTATGTCCTACAGATAGAGCCCCACAGTGAGGGACGGAGCCTCCAAAGGCCAAGAACAGCTATCAGCTCCATCCATCTCTGCCTCTTGGGCCTCAGCACAGCCCAAGCCTGGGACATGGTAAAGGCCCAACGCATATTGGTGAATAAGGCCACAGCTTCCCCGAGGCAGGGGCTCCCTACCTTTCCCCTACTCTGGGCTTGTGGGCTCAGTTTCAGTCACCCTTTCTATGCTCAGAAGATACTCCCTGATTGAATGAATGAGTGAGTGCCTGGATCTTGGCCCATTATTTCAGTGGTGAGCACTTGGCTCTGAAGTCGGATAGAGACTTTGGTGCCATCCATGTGACCTTGCACAGGTCGCCTACCCTCACTGACTCAGTTTCCTCATCTATAAGGTTGTGCTGCAACGGTACCAATCACACAGACTTGTAGTTGTCATACAAATTCAAGCACCTGGCTTGGGGGCTGCACAGTGCTGGTTCAACAAACGATCACTCTCATGGCAGCACACTGCAGAGCTTGGAGTGACCACATGTGTGGTTGGTTCTAGATTATTCCAGACTCCCATTTGCCTCTTCTTTTTTTTTTGGCTGGGGCTGAGTTTGAACCCACCACCTCCGGCATATGGGGCCGTCGCCTTACTCTTTTGAGCCACAGGCGCCACCCGCATTTGCCTCTTCTTAGAACTCTTTTTTTTTTTTTTTAGAGACAGAGTCTCACTTTGTCACTCTCAGTAGAGTACTGTGGCGTCATAGCTCACCGCAACCTCCAGCTCTTGGGCTTAGGCGATTCTCTTGCCTCAGCCTCCTGAGTCACTGGGATGACAGGTGCCCGCCACAATGCCCGGCTATTTTTTTTGTTGCAGTTTTGCCGGGGCTGGGTTTGAACCTGCCACCCTCAGCATATGGGCTGGCACCCTACTCAATGAGCCACAGGCGCTGCACTTCTTAGAACTCTTAAAAGTCCTCTGCTGCTGCTCATATAGCAGAGGCAGTTTAGTGAAGTTTAAACATCCATTTTTTTAACTTACAGACTACTCAGGGTGGCTACACCACATATCAGCCACGCCAGCCGGGGAGCTTATCAGCAAAGAAAGAAATGTTCACAGTCCCTTCAACATTTGTGTCTTATCAGCTCTCAAAGTGAGTCTGTTTTATTGAAAAAATGTGAATACACAAGTGTCCTGCCCCAACTCAGTGGGTCCACGTGGTAACTTCTCGATACTGTAATCTCTGCACCTTTCAGCTCTAAGTCACAGCCTACTTTTCCCTGTCCCCTGCCTCGTCCTCCATCATTTCTTGCTCCCCTAGCTTGTGGTACCTGTACCCTTTTCCTGGCTTTCATCGTATACTTTCCTTTTACTATGGATTTGTAAAATGCATGACGACTTGTCTTTTGTGATAGTGGATGGGGGAGGAGAAGGGGAAGGTCATGGAGACAAACTGTCAGTTTCTTCTGTGTGCGCTTTACATGCACCGCCTTGGTTTAATCCCGAGGGGCAGATGTTATTACCCTCATTTTGCAGATGAGGAAACCAGGCTCCTGGAGATTCAGAAGCTTGCCCAAAATCACACGGCTAGAAAACAGCACAGCTGGGATTTGAACCCACGTTGTCTGACTCCATGGCTCCTTCAGGACAGAGACCTCACATCCCTGCACGATGCTGGCCTGGAAGTCCAGCATCTGCTCACTGACATTAGCTATGACGCCGTCCTCTGGGGTGTTACAAATGTGACTTGAGAAATGTAGGTAAAGGCTTCCCGCTGGGCTGGGCGCACAGTAAGGGCATCATGGATGGTCCTTGCTATGTTCTTCGTGCACTCATCTTGCAGGGCAGGACACTGGCCCCTCCAGCCTCCCATGCACACACCACCTCCCTACCTCGGCCTTCCCCAGAGTGGTGCCAGCTCTGGCCTCCCCATGGCACTTGGAATTCTGAGCCCTTTCACCAGACAGGTGCAATTTCCCACCTCTCACTCGCTAACACTTTCTGCATAATAGATCACACAACTGTTTCCAAATTAACCTAGATTTAGCTCCAGCCTCTTCTGACTCTGGCAATTTCCTCCCCCGCTCTGCTACTCCTCCAGGCGCCCCCCTGCACTCCCCGTACTTCCTCCTCTCCTTGAGAATGGCCTGTTAACCCTGATCAGGGTTTCCGCCCAGTGTGAGCCCCCTCGCCCCAGTCCGCGACTATGCTGGACTTGGCCTCTTTCTCAGGACGCCTCTTTTCTGTGGCCTCAGCCGTGGTTTGGGGAATAGAACAGGCAATTCTTTTCTTTTCCTGCTACCTCTTCTCAGGATTCGCTCTGTATGCTAAACTTTCTTCTATTAATTTTTTTTTTTAATAAAGTCATAGCTATGTACATTAAAGCAATCATGGGGTACAATGTGCTCGTTTTATATACAATTTGTTCTATTAATGTTTTGGGTTGAAGGGGCCATAAAGTTTCCTGTGCATCAGTCCCTAAAAATGCCTGAAAAGAAGGAGATAGGGAAGATCAGAGAGAATGGGTGCAAGGAGAGTTTGGGGATGTAACTCAGGGTTGAAGCAATCATTTCTTGGTCAGTTCCAACTGTGTTCCCTGTGCCCACTAAGTGCCAGTCCTGAGACAGCAGGGATTGAGCACCTACTGTGTGTTAGCTACTGTGCTTTACACAATTCCCCCAGGCGGCTATCATCACCCTCTGTGTACACATGTGAAAGCCAAGGCTCAGAGAGGTTGGGGACGTTGTTAAGTTGTCTGTGTCACAGGCCCAGGCAGTGAGCCAGGTCCAGAGCTCAGCGCTCTCACCCATCGTACCAAAATACCTCTGCCAGTGCCTGCCTAGAGTCTTCCGAGGGGCAGTGTATGGGGCAGGGAGACAGGACAGGATAGGCCGGGACTAGGGGCATTCATCTGACATTCTTCTGCCACTTAAGCCCCAGCTTGAGAACTGCGTCCTTGGCCCATAAATCAGAGGCAGTTGCTGCCCCCAGAACTGGAAGCCGAAGTGGTGGGGGTGGCGGTAGGGAGGACAGTGGCTGACTTGGGAAGTAGTGAGCATGTGAGGTTTTTGTGTGATTTACCCACAGGGCCTCTGTGGCTGCGGGATGGGAGGGGGCAGTCCAGCACATCAGCAGTCACACCATCAAAGAACAAGGAGGAATTAGCATCCCCGAGGTGGTCCGGAGCTTCTGATACCAGCAGAAAATTACAGGACGGGAGATGAGGAGTATTACTGAATGAATGGGAGGGGACAAGAGATCTCCGTGGCTAATCCTGTTAAGGAGACAATGTCTTATCAGACTCATTATGCTCTTGAAAGGAGAGAGCGAGGAGGGGAAAGAGTTGGTGGAGGGAGAGTGATATGAAAGGGGCTCCTGGGGAAGGGAGAGAGGTGGGAGCCGAGGGAATAGAGCCTGCTGCGGGAGGGTGTCTGACTGTGCTGTCCTCAGATCCAGGCCAGGGGCAAAGGCCCTCTGTAGGAGCTACCTGCCCTCTGGGCTGAGGGTACTGCTGGCCAGTGGAGCAGCTCTCCCTGCCCTGATAATTGCCTGAGCTCACAGGTGCCGGGAGAAAAGCAGGAGCCTCACCCCTCCTTTCACCTAATCCTCACCTTGTCTCATCTCTACCATCTCTATGGATCAAAGAGGGCCATCTCCAGTCTACACAGACACCGAAAAACCAAATGACACCTCAGCGTCTGCAAAGCACTTTCCTGTCTGGACCTTCATTTGCTGCTCATAATCTTCCCTGCTCCCCACTCACCCAAGATGGGCAGGAAGGGGGTCCCATGGCCTAGGAAGTCAGAGGGGCCTTTCTGGCACTTACCAGCTGAGCATCCTTGGGCAAATCACTTAACCTCTCTGGGCAGTCATTCCCTTATCTTGAAAATAGAGATTAACTAAACCTGCCCTACATCTACTTCCCAGGGTCCTTGTGAGGATGAAAAAGGATAATGTATGCAAGAGGGCCTTGTAATCTGTGAAACATTTGCATAGAGGGAAGGGATTGTATCACAGGTTCGGCCAGGTTAAGCATCTGGCTAGAAGTAACAAGCTTGGAAGTGGTAAGCCAGGGCTTGAACCTTTAGTGTCAAATCCAGGGTTATTTGTGCTATCACGAAGTCATTCCATTGCCCTGTCTTCCTTGGCCAGGCATGAGGGAATTCAGCTGGTATAAACATGAGCATCTGTTTATTAAGTGCCCACTGTATGCTCAGTATTGTCCCATGCTGGCCTGAGGAAGTGAGTGACTGGACAGACACGGCTTGTTATCTACACAATACCTATTCTCCCTTTCTTCCAAATTTCTTTGGATTGGCAAAGTGCCCATCATCGCCTGTTCTGGGTGACCTGTCAGGGGGTGAGAGGGTGGGAAAGGGCTTCCAGGAAAGGTCTTATTTTCCAAACTAAAAGGGCAGACACTGATAATGGATCAAAGACCTAAGTGGAAGAGCCTTAGAAGACAACATAGGGAATCACTTTACGGCATTGAGTTAGCAATGATTTTTTTGATATGACACTAAGAGCACAGGTAACAAAAGAAAAAAAATAGATAAATTCCACTACATCAACATTTAGAACTTCTGTGCATCAAAGGACACAATCAAAGGCAACCCAAAGAACGGGAGAAAATATTTGCAAATCATATCTCTGATAAGGGGTTACTATCCAGAATATATAAAGAATGCTTGCCACTTAACAACAAAAAACAAACAACCCAGCTTAAAAATGGGCAAAAGACCTAAATAGACTTTTCTCCAAAGAAGAAACAGACAGCCAGTAAGCATAGGAAAAGATGTTCCACATCAGGGAAATAAAATTCAAAATTACACACCACCTCATACCCATTAGGATGACGACTATAGGGAAAAAAACCCCAAACTCTGAAAATGACAAGTGTTGGCAAGAATACAGAGAAAATGGAACCCTCGCGTGCTGTTGATGGGAACATAAAATTGTGCAGCTGCTATGAAAAACAGTACAGTGATTCCTCAAAAGAGTAAACCAAGAATTACCATATGATCCAGCAATTCCACTTCCAGGTATAAACCCAAAAGAATCAAAGCAGTGACTTGAAGAGATATCTGTACGCCCATATTCACAGCAGTATTAAGCACAGCAGCTGAAAGGTAGAAGTGACCCAGGTCTTCACCAACCAATGAATGTATGTATGGTAGTACAAGTTGACCAGAAGGCTATTTGTACATGTAGTGGAATATTATTCAGCTTTACAAAGGAAGGAAATTCAGCCATGGGACAACATGGATGGACCTTCAGGACGTTGCCCTAAGTGAAATAATGCAAAGGGACACATACTGTCCGATTCCATTTATGTCAGGTACCGAGAGCAGTCAAATTCATAGAGACAAAAAGTAGAATGGTGGTCAGCAGGAGCTATGGGGAGGGGACGTGGGGAGCTATTACTTCATGGTATGGTTTCTGTGTGGGCTGGTGAAAAATTTTTAGAGATCGTGTGATGGTTGTACGACAACACGAATATACTTAGTACAGCTTCACTGGACACTTAAAATGCTTAAGATGGTAAGTTTTATGTTATATGTATTCTACCACAATTTAGAAAAATAATAAAGGACAGATATCATCAGTACAATCCTTTTAAACATCTTCCTGTCTCTCTCTCTCTCTTTTTTTTCCTGCTAGAAAGCTGGCTGTGAGGCTCAGAAGGGCAACAGCTGTCTTGCGATCATGAGGCTGGCAGAGCAGGAAGGGAAAAGGAAGGCTGACTCGTGAACAGCCCCATCCCAGACTCCTTGTTACATATAAAAACAACTCTCTGAATTGGCTAAGCCATTGTGGATGGCTTTGGGTAGGTAGCTCTGCAGTCAAATGCAATCCTAAAGCTCGTCACCTCTGACTGCTTCCATCCCTCATGTCTCTTTTAAATAATCGTCTGACACGATAAACCTCACATCTCCTGAAAACACCGTCCTCTGTGCCTCTGCTCAGGCTGGGCCCCTGCACGGCCCCTATTCCTTCTGAGCAGCCTCCTTGTGTGGCCAGGCAGCTTCTTCCATGGCCTTCTGCATTTAGGCTGGGCACTGCCCTGGATGGGTTAGTCACCCCAGGTCTGGGTCCCCAAGCACCTCCTGCCCACCTCATATTATTATCCCTTTTCTTAAAATTGGCTATTTTTATGTTATCTCTCTGCTATACAGGCAGCTCCTTGACGGTCAAGGTGGTGTTCAGACCTAGACCCTGGGGCCTGAATGGGCAGCAGGTGCTCGGTAATGACAGGTTGACCAGCACTCTTCTAAACCCCAAGGGCTCACAATTTGAGGAGCCTATCCCAGGAGTCCTGGAGGTGCAGGAGGAGGAAGGTGTGATGTGTCAGCGAGAGAGAGAGGTGACTGCAGTCACACTGTCTTGAGAGCCAAGTCCTGGCAATGTCACTTACTGATGTCAGTTTCCAATTCCTCTGTGCCCCTTGTCCGCATTTATAACAGAGTGTTAATCCCAGCATCAGTCTCAGAGGTGTGCTATAGAATTCCCCCATTATGAAGGGATCAGCTTGGACCTGGCACACAGTAAGTGCTGCTGGAGGATGGGGAAAGGGGACATCTTCAGTGCATGGGTGGAGCTGAGGGGCAAGTTGGGGGCTAGAGGAGGTCCAGAGGGCGGAGGCTGCAGGGTTGCATGGGGGATGCTGTGAGGACAAAGCAAGGAGCTCGGTTTATGTGATGGATCATGGGGGCGGACAGGGAGAATGCCTTAGAAGGAAGGACGGGGCAAAGACCACAGAAGGGAGGAAGAGGAAGAGGACCAGCCCTTTTCCTCTCCAGGCTGGCAGGCATCAGGCTAAGTCTTGCTCAGCTTCTCTCCACCTGCTAGTAGGCCCAAGAGGAAGCAGGCAGAGGGGTCATGGGGAAAACCTGGAGACCAAGACACATCCGAGGGACCTGCCTTATGTGAGATCCTGCCTGGGAGTGAAGTCTCGGTGTGATGTGGCCGACACACGTGTGTGGCCCTCTGAATGCAGTCAGGACTGACTTCCTGGTGAGGGTCAAGGGGCTTGGCCAGTGGGACTTCATATACACTGGCAGCCTGTGTAATCATCGCTCTGCAGGGGTGTCCAACCTGTGGCCTATGGGCCATATACTGATTCTATGAGGACCTTTTTTGGCTTATCTGGCGTCACGTATCACAGAAAGTATGCATGGACATTTTTTTTTTTTTCTAATTAGCTTTCCTTAGAGTTTGTGTATTTAATGTGTGGCCCAAGACAATTCTTATTCTTCTAATGTTTGGCAGAGAAAAAAAAGGTTGGGCACCTCTTACAGCTTAATGGCCCTTGTGCCTATGATGTCTTGGCTGTGGCACTAATCTATTTTAATTGGATTAAATTGGTCTGGGGGGACAGAGAGTGATAGGAAAGAGGTGGTGTGTTGGCGTCCCCCCAGTAAGAGGTGAGCATTGTCTGGATGGAAGGAAGGGGCCGTCCAGACTGGACCAAGCAGGCTGGATGTTTTGGACTAGACCTTCAGTGAGGGAATCTTTCTAATGGGTGTGAGGATTTCCTCTGAGCACTTCATGGTGATGCCGAAGGAATTTTAAATGCCCTCTAGATAGTCTAGTGAGAGTCAAGTGTTATGGATGGAGGGTAAGTACATGGGGCTCATGCAGGAAGCAGGTGTACAGCAGAGTCTGGCCTGAGAGGCTCTGACCAGAGACAGAGGTGACCATCGGGATTAGGCTAAAAGTGCTTCATGCTGGCCCAGGCTGCTCCCCTGGAATGGACGTCCTCAGATCCAAGGACGAGGGCTCCACCTGCCCTCTACTTCCTTCTGTGCCTGTGCAGAGCTTGGAAGTTCCCCAGCCCCACTCCTGCCCTCCCTCCCTGGAGGTACCTGATGTCAAGTGAGGGGGTTGGGTGCAGCAGGGCCTGGTAGGACTGGGAGCCCCTGCTGCCTCACTGTGGGGGGACTTCTTCCTGCCTTTCATCTGAGCAGAAAACAAGGGAGAGGCCCCAGGCGCTAGCAAAGCATTTCACTGTGCAATTTGCATTTTCCGGCTCTGTAGTGAGTGTCTCTGGCTTAGGGCAGCCAGAAGAAAGAGCAGCTGCTCGAGTCAGAGAGGGTGCTAGTGCAGGAGTGGCTGTAAAGAGCCATGCTGCTGGTGGGGGGGCGGGAGGGACACTGCTCTGACGCCAGGACTGAGGTGTGAGATGAACAAAGCACAGGGAGAGGGGCTGGGGGGTGGAAGAGGGACCACCATCCAGCCAGGGTGCAGATCCAGGGTGGTCAGAAGATTTTGTCCCCCAAGGGACATTTTGGTTGTCAGGGCTTGGTGGAGGGGAAGTAGTTCCCGGCATCTAGTGGGTAAGGGCCAGGGACAGGCCACTGAGAAACATATCATGAGTCTGGGACAGCTCCCCCAACAAAGAGGTATCACGGGGCTGGGAAACTCTGGTGGAGGGATCAGAGACGGGAGAGATGCAGAAAGGGGGAGACGGGAGACGGGCAGGCAGCTTCTCCCAGGCATGGGGCAGCGGGGACAGAAGTAGCTGTGTAGAGGCGGGTGTTGAGAACCTGCTGTGAATGCCACTGGCCGCCATAGGTCCAGGCACCTTAGGGAAAAGGGGACAAGGGGAAGGAGCTCTCTAGATGGCACGTGGCCTGGGCTGAAGTGCAGAGAGCTCCCATTGGAAAAAGAGGAGAGAACTGTCCACAGAGACTCTGACCGGGGCAGAAGTCCCCATGTGGCCGGCCATGCACGGGGGATGTGGGGGCTGGCTGTGGGGAGGCAGGCAGGTTAGACGGAGATTGGAACAGGCGGGAAAGGCCTAGAATTGTGGGGAGAGGCAAAGGCTGAGCGGGGAGAAGGCAAAGGGGGACAGGCCTGCCCCAAGTGCAGAGAAGTTGCAGTTCCCTGCCCGGAGCTGCTGGGGTGACTTCCCCAAGTGAACATAGGCCTGGCTGCGGCGGGGAGGGTGGTACAGATGAGGGCTGGTGAGGCGCTGAGGTGGGGCTCTCCCTTGGAAGGGAGGAGGGGCCCCTCTGACCAGGGACATACCGAAGAACTCCAGGGCTGGAAAGTACAGCATTCTATTAGTGCTGACGATGATGGGAATAATACTAGCTCTAGATACAGCGCCTAAAGTGATGTTCCGAGCTGCCTGGCCACATCCCCTTATATGGGTGTTTTCAGATCCACCCTGTCATTTGATGTGTACATTGTCCCATGAGGTAGACTGGGCAAGTGCTAACAGTCCTGGTTTACAACTAAAAATTGAGACTGACAGTTTACTAGTGGGAAAGCTGAAACTCCTAGGACACATTGCTAGCCAAGGCTCTAGAATCCTCTAGGATTTGGAGAGGAACCTCCTGGCCTGGCTTCTGCCCCTGCCTCCTTCCTAGGGTGGCAAAGATCTGGCTGCTGTGCATCTTGCCCGAGTCTCTGGCATAAGCCCCTGGGGCCCGGAGTACAGAGCAAATTGGCATAACACCCTGCCCAGCCAACCTTGCTGCTGGGGCAATGCTTTCATCCTCTGTGTGACCCACTGCCATCCCCTCCAAGGGCTTTACTTCTTATTGTACAATCAGTCTTCATTGTATTGTGTAATTAATGACAGTGACAGAGAATGCTTAACCAAGATTAATGCCCCCACCCCTGGATCAAGGTGTCCTGAGGGCTGGGCTCCAGGGCTGCCCCACTGAGTTTTAGGGACAGAGACAGAGGGCTGGTGCTAAGGCACTGCCACTCCAGATGGTAGGTGGGAAAATGGGGGCTGCAGGAGCGGACCCCTCCCCTGGCTGTCAGGGGCCCAGGGCTCATTGGTGAACACGTTGGAAACACCAGCTAGGTGCAGCCATGGGCGGCACTGTGGGGGACTGCAGCGCCCAGGTCACTGCATTCTCTCACCAGGGCAGTGGGAGGTGAACACAAGCCTGGTCCCTCAGGCATCGTCATGTCTCTCCCGAATGGGACGTGAGCCCGGGCCCAGGGCAGTGAGCATTGGACAATGAGTAGGAGGCCAGGGTTCTATCCAGTTCTGCAGAGGGACCCTGGGCAAGCCACCTCCCAAAGAGTTTTGGCTTCATTATGCAGAATGAGGAGTGGTGCCCTGTGACCTTTCAAGCCTCATTCTGTGACCCTGCGGCTCCTTCTCTTACAACCCTGCAGTGGCTGTGTGCTGCTGTCAGGATGGAATCTGAGCTGTCTATGGCTCTATGCGGAGTCTCAGGAGGCGGCTCCTGCCTGCCACCCCAACCATGCCTCCAGCACCCATGTCTTCCCCTTAACTGTCCATCTCTTATTCTGGCATCCCCTGTCCCACTCCCTTCTCCTCTGACCCCCTGCCCACGCTTCTCCTTCTGCCTGGGATGGTCTGGACCTGCTTCCCCTTCATTCACCCCCTCGGTTACTATCTTATCTTCAGGTCTAGCTCAGCTTTACTTCGACTGAAAAGCCCTCAGGCACTGTCTGGAATGAGCTGGACGCCCCTCATATTGGGCCTAAAGCACCCTGGACTTGGTGCCTGACACTGCCCTGCAATCGCTGTTTCTGTGACCAGCTCCCCATTCACACTTGCACTCCTCTAGACAGGACCATGTCTCTTTTGACCCCCATTGTATCCTTCTGGCCTTCCGCAGTGTCTGGCACAAGTAGCGGCTTGGCAGAGGGGGCATGAACAAATGATTGAGTACAATGATTCCATGGGCATAGACGCCCAGGAGGAACATGTTGTAGGGTTAGGGTGGGAGGTGGGAGAAGGGGAGGGGACACAGCCCCTCAGCCTCTGCTGCACAGACAGTGCTGAGAGGGAAGGGGGCATCATAGACCACCGAAGACAGGAGCTGTCAGCCTGCAGCTCTGGTTCAGAGGCTTTCTGCAGCTCCGAGTCTGACCTAGCACTGAGCGCCAGCTGCCAGGAGTGTGGAAAAGGCCTGAAGACCCCAAGCTCCCATTCCTGATACCTTGTGCATCCCCAGGGACCTCCCTAGTATGTCTGCCGCCTGGGACAGGCTGTTCTGACTTCAAAGCTCCTCACCAGTGTGTGCGCCAACCCCATGCAAATGCCACCTTTTCTGTGTGCCTTCCCAGGCCCCCTTGGAATCATTTCTTGCTTTAAGCTTCTACAGCATGTGGCATGTGACTCTCCTGAGGTGTGTTTAACCCCATTTTGTGAGGGTCTCCTGGGCTGGAGGGCAAGTTCTCTGAGCTCCAAGGTCAGAGAGCCATGAGTTAATGGAAGGTGGTGGAAGGTCACAGACTTAGGCTTGAACAGTAGTTCTGAGCCAGTAGCTAACAGGGTGGGCACCTTTTGAATGAATGACTGTGCTTAACTTTTCTGAACCTCAGGTTCCTCCCTTCTAAAATGGAGATACTCCTTCCTATTTTCTAAGGATGTTAACTTGAAGACATGCTCTGGAGGGGTCTGGAACAGAAAACACCGGTTGTTATCATTATTCCTTGTCAGAGTCCTCCCATCCTAGCCTATGGTTTGCTGAATGAAATGAAATGAAGGTCGGGTAGCACCTGTGGCTCAGTGAGTAGGGCGCTGGCCCCACATGCCGGAGGTGGTGGGTTCAAACCCAGCCCTGGCCAAAAACTGCCACAAAAAAAAAAAAAAAAAAAAGAAATGAAATGAAGGTCCAGAGTGTCACTGAAGCACCAAGGCCATTTCCTGGTGGTGTGTCCCCCACCCCACAGGTCGTCCTGGAGGTGAGGCTGCTTGTAGCTGACTCTGACTCTTATTTAGTGAGTTTATATCTTCCATACAGGAAGAAAGTTAGAAGAGTCAGGAAAAAGGGGATAAGAGAGAGAGGAATAAAAAATCCTAAAGAACACCCAGAACCCAGATGGAATGAATGAGGAGGCATCACCAGAGGGGCTGGGGGCTTGTTAAATACAGAGCCCTGGGTGGGGGCGAGAAGCCAGGAGAGCTGGGGAAGAGGGTGGTGGCCAGCTGCATTTTAAAATCAGCTGACAAAAGCTCCTCTACTTGTGAACATTCTACTTCCACACTTTCCTAGATGTGAAGGAAGCTGGTGCCAGAGGGAAGTCACACCTTCGCATGACATTGGCCCTGACCACCACGTGATCTGCCTATGGTTTGCAGAATTTGTGCTTAGTTTAGGACCATGGTCTCTCTCATATTTGGAAAATGTGAAGATGGTAAGTGTTGGGAGTGCTGAGGACAGAAGAGGACTCTTGAGAGAGACCCCACGGTGGAGAAAATCCACAGAATGGAAAGTGGAGAGAAAGTGAGTTGGTGACAGTAAGGGGACGGTAGGTTCACTCATCACACCTGTGGAAAGGGCTGGGCTAGGTGTGTGCAACCTGGCAATAAGAGACAAGGAGAGACGGTGGGTGAAACAGACCACGGGCTCCGTGTGCTCCCCAGAATCTCTGCCTAATGCCAGTCTAGGGGGAGATCAAAGCTTGAGCACAGGAAAGTAGTGCCCGTGGTACTTTAGCAACAATCCAAGGATGGCTCTCCAGGTTCAAAGCCCACTGGAATCCACTCAACATCAAACCAAGTCGGGGCTGTAAGTGCCGATGGCCTTGCTGCCCAGGAGTTCCCAGGGACACCGGTGGAGATCAGCAAGGTGGAGTGCTACCTAAGATTTTCTATGTCGACAAAACAGGTCTATTTTGGGAAAAGACGTCTGTTAAACCGTGCATTTGCAAGAGGGAAAAGAGTAAGCTTCATTTAAAGCTTGAAAGGCCCGACTCGCTTCTTTTTCAAAGGAATGTATCTTAAACCTCTTCCAGTCACTCTGGACTGATGGGTAAAGGGGCCACCTCGAAAGCTTTCATGGAAGGAAGTTGCTTCTCTACTTTGTCCTTTGAACACTTTGGGAATAGTCACTAGCTATTATTACTGCTTTTATTCATGGCCAAAGGGATGTTTCTCTGTTCTAGAATAATTGCCCTCAGTCAAGAGGCCCTGCGGGCCCTGGAGGCCACCCTCTTGTCTCCCACCTCTGCTCTCCCCTCCCTCTGCTGGGAAGCTGTTCTACTCCTCTGCTCACTCTCACCCCCTTAAAGATGCAGACTCTGCTTGCTACGAGGCCCCTGACCATCTGCTCAACACTGCGCCTGCCATGCCCTGCCCTCCTCTCTCCCTTTTTTCTGTTCTACATTTCTCTTAGCATTTCCTTTTTTTAATTGAGGCATAATAAATGTACATACTTTCGGAGTACATGTGACAATTTAATACGTTCCTGTAACTTATAAAGATCAATTCCATCACCTTGAATACTTGTCTTTATTTTAATGGTAGAATCATTAGAACTTTCCTCTTCCAGCTATACTGAAACATACGATAGATGACTGTAAACTGTCGTCGCCCTACTGATCTAAGACTAGGTCTTACTTCTTCTATCAAACCATGTATTTGTACCTATTCCCCTTAGCACAGTGATTTTCAACTGGTGTGCCCTGAAAATGTTTAAAGATCATTAATTAAATTATTTTCAAAAGTTGAAAGCATAGTAAGTATATTCTTTTTTTACTCTTTTTTTTGATCAATATAATTTAAATGTGCTGTAGAAGTTTAACTATAGGTTCAAGTGTACCGCGAAATAAAAAGAAGGCTGAAAAACACTGCCTTAGCATTTTTGACTGTCACCTTGATACATAAACACAGTATCTAATTTACTTATTATGTACATGGTTTATTGTCTGTCTCTTCCCACTAGAACATGAGCGACCCCAGGGTGGAGATCTTTATTATAGCCACTGATCTATCCTGAGAAACAGTTCCATCATACTCCTGTCCCCTTATAGTCAGGCCCATTGTTTCACCTTTTTGGTGACCCTCAGATGTTTTTCCCTTCCCCTCAGCACAGGGCTATTTTTGTGCCGGGCTTTAGCATCTGCCCTCTGGGTGTGCCATGTACATGATCAGGCTCACTAGGAGCTTGGTGGCAGCTGTGGGTATGGCTAGTGAGAGGGGCAGTGTAGACCCCAGCCTCTGCACGCGAAGCTCAAAGCTGCCGTCCAGGCTCATTCTGAGATGGGCAGACATCGCTCAGAGAGTCATCTGCCCCACTCCCCTGTTGTCATATCCATGACAAAATTGGGCCTGAGGACTGAACCAGGTTCTCAAAGCTTATGGTAATCAGAGATAACATTGTTGTTGTTGTTTTAAATAGTCTCACTCTGTTGGGTAGAGTGTCATGGCTCACAGCAACCTCAGACTTTTGGGCTCGAGTGATCCTCTTGGTTCAGTTTTTCTGTTTTTAGTGGAGACGGGTCTCGCTCTTGCTCAGGCTGGTCTTTAACTCCTGAGTCAAGCCATCCACCTGCCTTGGATTCCTAGAGTGCTAGGACTACAGGGGTGAGCCACTGTGCCTGGTCCAGAGGTAACATTTTTGAGCATTGGCCATGGGTTCTTACAACCTTATTTTACCTTTCCCACAATCCTCTTGTCTAGTTTTTATCATCATCATCATCATCATCTCCATTTTATAGATGAGGGACTTGAGACTTATAGTGCAACTTGTACAAAGTTAGAGAGCTGGTGAAGAAACGAGCCAGAAGTCAGGCCATCCTGAACGCTGCTCACAGTAGCAGGGCTAGAACACGAGCCCAGGGCTGTTAGTCCTCACCCCGCATCCCTTCTATTACACCTTATGCCTCGCCCCGCATCCCTTCTATTACACCTTATGCCGCCTTCCTTAGTTTATTCTGTGCTAATCATGTAAGAGGATAGCCAAGAAGGCTTCACAGATGTGGCGACATCTGAGCTGAGATAATGCTAGTGCCTCTTGCCGTTTGCCTGGGGTCTGAGTGACGCTGCATTCTCCAGCCTCTCCTGCAGCCAGATGGGCCCACAGGGCTGAGTTCTGACCTATGGATGCAGCTGAAATGATGGACTCCCTTCAGGCCTGGCTCCTGAGATCTGTCTCCTGCACATTCCTCCAACTCACACGCTCCTTTCAGCTTGCTGACCACATGATGGAATAAGTGGAAGGCTCTGAGACCCGAGGGGGAAGAAGCAGCTGCGAGAAAGGAGCTCTCTTCCTAGTTGACTTTCTGGAGTGCGATGTGAGTGAGAAATAAACTTGTATGGGATTCAGTCCCTGAGATTTTGGAGATGTTTATCACAGCCCGTTGTCTTCCCAAGACAGCCTTGAAGGATGAGGGCACGTTTGCCAGGCACAGAAAGCAGGGAAGGCTTTCTGGGAATCGAGAACACTGGGGTGAGCCTGTGAGGTGGGGGTGGGGGAGGCTCCCGCCGGCTCAGTTTTATGAGGGGTCAGAGGAGGGGAGCTGGAATAGGGAACGTAAGCTGGAATGGCGGAGGTCAGCTGGAAAGCCTCAAATGCTGCCCTGGAGATGATGCAGGGGGACCCTTGGGGCATCTTAGGCCAAAGATGGATGCTTTAAATCTGAGTATTCGAAGAATCATTCTAGAGCTTTCCTCAAGACCTTCCTGAGGAACTGCAGTCTTGAGACTTGCTCACAAAATATGCTGTTCTGCTTCCTCTTAGACTTTTGTGTTAACATCGATCCCTTTGCTGGCTTACTTTCTTCAGAGCATTCACCACTGTTCAAAGTTCTCTTATTTACTCATTTTCTCTCTGTCTCTCTCTGCACTAGAATGTAAGTGTCACGAGAGCATAAAACTCATCTGTATTATTTGCCACTTATTCCCAGCAACTAGGCGGTGCTCAATATTGTTTTTGGTGACAGCCATTAAAGGCCCTGAGAAGTCCTGCAGTAAAGGAATTGATTGTGTTTGTGTGTATGCGAGACCTATTGGTACCTCCCTTGACCACCACATTTTGTATATGCTGTTACGGTGGCCAGTGGCAGATATAGTGTGGCCCTCTGCTGACTGTGCCTACAAACTTAAGGTGCCACTGAGTCACGACCCTTCACTGGGTGTAGAGGCGAGGAGGTCCATCTAAGACACAAAGAAGCGAGTGGCCATGGCAGCTGGAACCTGATGCTGAGGCTAAAGCCTTGTTTCTTGGAAGAGCTCAGAAAGGGATCAGGCCTTCTGTTCCCCGCTAGCCTGGCCCTGCGCCAGCTGCAAGGCCAGCTTTCCACACATGGCAGCTGAGGGTAGATGCTAAGCTTTAAGGATTAATACCAGCCTCTTGCAGAACCCTGTGCCTTTGTGAAATGATCTTTAGCTGGGCACCAGACACCCAGACAGATGAGATAATGAAATCCCAGCCTCATTATGAGGGTGCAGCAGGGTACAGCAAGCAGAGGAAAGGTGTTGGGAGACCGGAGCTCCAGAGGGACCATGGCTGTGCCCCACTCTCTCTACTCTGGAACAAATAGCGTGGAGGAAGAGGATTTGGCAGCAGGAAAAGGCTTTGGAGATCTTCCTTATCATTGCAGTTATTGCTACTGTTTGCTGAGTAGCTGCTATGACCCGCAGAGACCTTTCAACAGTCCTAGGGGTGTTATCATCCACAAAGGAGGATACTGAAGCTCAGAGAGAGTGAGCAATGTTCCCAAGATAGGGGCTGAGTGAGCAAGTGGCCAAGCTGGGGGAGGAACTCAGTCTTTGGACTTCCCAGCCAGTGCTCTTACCTCCACTCTCTAGGCTTCCTGGAGCACTAGCCTGCAGCCCTCTGTGTGGCTGTAATTCCAGGCATTCCCAAGGGAACTTCCTGCTCTCCTGCTCAGACCAGCTATTCAAGAGGAAGGCAAGGATAGTAGACAAGGAAAAGTAAACACAGGCCCTCGGTCTAGGGCAGGGGTGGGGAACATATAACCTTCTATGTCCTTAAGTACAGCCCTTTGACTGAATCCAAATTTTGTGGAACAAATAATTTTACTTTTATTTATGTGTTTTGTTCATCTTTTATATTTTATTTTAAAAATAAACACATTTGGTCAGGCGTGGTGCCTCACGGCTGTAGTTCTAGCACTCTGGGAGGCCGAGGAAGGTGGATAGCTTGAGCTCAGGAGTTCAAGACCAGCCTGAGCAAGAGTGAGACCCTGTCTCTACTTAAAAAAAAAAAATAGAAAAACTAGCTAGGTGTTATGATGGACCCCTGAAGTCCCAGTGAGTCTGAGTCAAGAGAATCATTCAAGCCTGAGAGTTTGAGGTTGCTGTGAGCTATGATGCCATGGTACTCTACCCAGGGAGACAGAGTAAGACTCTGTTGTTAAACAAAGAAACAAACAAATAAATAAATAAAATTAACATATTTAAAATACCAAAGAATAAGTTTCATCGAAATAATACACCCATATTGGCTACCACAATTAGAACATTAGTGAGTAACAAGGGCTAAATTGACAGCTCCTGCACGTATGATTTATTTCTAACTTCCCCCACCTGACTGGCACCAGTACTTCGTGAGGCTGGTTGGTGAGCGTTTATAGAGGTTGAGTACACCAGTCTGTTACCAGCTTTTGATAACAGTGTACTATGCTTCCGTTTGAAGTAGAATTTGTAAATAGTTGCACAGCTTGACAGTGAATTTTACTTCTGCCTGCTTAATAGCCCATCATGTCAAAGAAGACCAAGAGAACGCTGAAGGAAGAAAGCAGAATTTTTAATGAGCATTGGGAATTGCAATATCATCTTGTTTCTGCTAAAGACAAGATGATTTGCTTGCTTTGTGCAATAGCAACATTAAAGAAATTCAATGCTCATCAACATTGTAACACTCATAATGACCGCAGATATTATAAATTACAGGGAGAGACTCGAAAGGTTGTAAAGCAGAAATTAAAAGATGACAAGAAAAAGCAAAGACAATTCTTTCAAGCAGCAATAAGACCTGGAAATAATGCCATGGAGGCAACTTATAAAGTAGCTTGTATACTCAGGAATTGTCAAAGAAGGCACTGTCAAAGTTGAAGGATGCCCAGACCCCAGATAACATTTCCAAGTACAAACAACTGCCTCTTTCAAGAAGAACCATAAGTGATTGGCAGTGTAAATTAGTCTTCCATTTAACAACTTCACGCAATACTTCAAAGGGAAAATATTATTCAACTACTTTTGATGAATCAATTGATACTATTGACTCGGTGTGGGTTTTATACTTCATTCAGAAGATTTTCTTTGCTATGAAGAGTTACTCACTTTGGCTACCCTTGCGAACAGAACATGGGGAATAGATATCATCAACAACTTTCAAGACAAATGTCATGAAGCTGGACTGAATTTGGTAAATTTAGTGGGTGTATGTACAGACAGTGCACCTTCCATGACAGGAAAACATGAAGGGTTTATTACCCAGATAAAAAAAATATTAAACAGATCCAGATACTCTCATTTCTTTTCATTGTAGCATGCATCAGAATAAACTCTGTGCTGAAGTTACTGTTTTAAGTGACACTTTGCAATAAGTTATAAGACTGTTAACTATGTTCATGCAAATGCAACATGGCATAGTCAGTTTTGTAACCTGTGCACAATGAATGATGAAGTATTCATTGTGGATCTGCCATATATTCTAAAGGAGGGCATTGGCTACCCAGGAGCAGGGGACAGGTGTTAGCCAAATTTTTATCTCTGTGAGAACAGATAGTTAAATTTGATGAAGAACAAAATCAACAATGTGAATTATTGAAAGATTTCTAAAGGAATACAGCACTTCTGTGTGATCTCATGTCAAATCAAAGTGACTTGAATATTTCTTTGCAAGATAAAATTAAGTCTACATATGTGGTAGAAAATCCAAGCACTTCGAAAAAAGCTACGCTTTTTCAAAATTAACATGTAGTTTTCATTGTTTGAAATTACTAAGTACACAGTAGTTATAGTTTTGCAAAATAAGGTATATTTTAAATATAAATGAGGTTTCTTGAATATGGCCTTATGTGATTACAACTAAATTAACGAGGACTTCCAACATGAAAAGTTTCCCGACCCCTGGTCTAGGGCCTCACCTGTTCCCCTCCTCACCTACAGGCATGCTCTTGCCTTCCTCTGCCAAAAATTCCTTGCAGTGTTGACAAGGGCTCGCTCAGTAGCCTCCTTGGATTCCCAGCTCCATCCTGGGAGGCAAAGTGAGGCTGCCCAGCTGGAGCAGAGGCCTAAAGAATTCAGGTTCCCTGATTTCTCACCAGCATTGCACCACCAATGTAACTCATGTGGATTACTCGTCATGGAATCCGGTTCTAGGCAGTAGTCTCCGCTTCACCACCTCGTTCTTCGACTAGGATCTTCCTGCCCACCCCCTCTTGGTCATAGGGTATGTGCACAGGTCATACCAGCTGTGTCCAGTCTAGCACCATGATGGGCACTCAGAAGATACTTAGTAAGGGAGGCTAATACGTGGGGGAAATACTCCTTGCAAAGAGCTGATTCTCAAAAATCAACTGAGTGAAGGCAAACAAGTCCCCTCTCCCTCTGTGGATGAGTGGTTGCTGACCAAGTTCTCTTCTGCTAGTTCAAGTGTGGGTACAATCAGACCTGCTTCCCTGGGGCTCTTCCTGCCCTGGAGACAGGAGGGGGCCAGAAAGCCTTGCTCTCGCAGAGTATGGGGTCCCTCAGGTATCACCCAGGCGCAGAGGGAGAGGCATTGTGACCCCCGCAGAAGGCCCCCATCAGCCTTCCTGTTCATAATGACCATAATGGTGATGATAATGGTGATAACAGCACTTTTGCAGATGCTGTCTTAGCTGTGCTCATAATAGCCCTGTGAAAGAGCTATTGTTTTAGCCTCTCCCTTCTCCAAATAGGGAAAATGAGGCTCAGGTTCACCTGCTAAAGTGGTAGTAGCCAGCACTCAAAGCTCACTCACGTGGTCTGTAGCACAATGAGAAGGTAACACGAACATTCCAGAGCTGATCTGCTACTGTCTGCAGGTTACGCTCAGCGTTGACTGGCCATATGCCCTGTGCACGCCTGTGCAACTGCCCTGTCCAGTCCAGCTCTCTAGAGCCTCCAAGGGGGTTGCATTTATTGGTACAGACACAGGGGTTTGTCAATCAGATTCCAGTCTGGAGGAAACTCTCAAGAGCCCCAAGGTGAGGCGACTGGGGCTGGCTGGGCAGGGCTGCCTGTAACCCACCTTCCCTTCCTTTCAAAGCCTCTGTCTGATCATAAACCCAGACCCAGACAGTGTTACCTCCTGTGCTCTGCCCCACACTCTCAGCCCCAGCAGATCAGCACAGTGGGAATCCCTGAGTCACAACATCCAGAGACTGGGCTCTGCTCAGCAATATGAAGAGAACCCAGGTAAACTGGAGCAAGGCCCCTAGGACATCGCAGGGTTTGAGACCTGTCACAGGCAGAAGAAGAGCTACAGTGAACTAGGGAGTTACCTAGAAGGGGAAAGGCTCGCAGGGGACCTGAAGATCAAATTCACATCAGTGGTTCTAGACCTCTGGGTGTATATTAAGGTCACTTTTCAAAGTCTGATTCAGTAGGTTGGGGGGAGGTTCTGGGATCTGATTTGATGAGGCTTCTCTTGGTGGTTCTGCCGAGCATGGCATGGCTGGCGCTGAGATCCCACATGAGAAGAAGGCACAGCTTGACCCCCCACTAAAACATTAGGAGTTACGATCATCAAAATAGGCAGCACTTTCCCCCCACGCAGGGTACTGTGCCCCCCCGTAGCAATCAGAAAGCACAGATTGTGCTTGTGCCCACGCCACTGGGGGACGCTCTTGTCTGGCCTCTGAATAGGGTCTAGAGGCTTGAACCAGGGGTAGGGAGCCTGTGGCCTCAAGGCCACGTATGTCCCTTCAGATCCCCAAGTGTAGCTCTTTGACCGAATCCCAACTTCGCAGAACAAATCCCTTTATTAAAAGGATTTGTTCTGGAAAATTTGGATTCAGTCGAAAGGCCACATTCAAGGACCTAGAAGGCCACAGCTTCTCAGCCTAAATAAAGGACACCCTTTCCACCAGTGCCCTGCCATTAGCAGAGCTGAATCCCACAGCACCCCGAGAGGGTTGTGTACTGAGGAAGCTGGAGCCTCATCTGCACCCTCTAAGACCAACGGATCCCCAACAGCCAGGGCCATGAAGAAGTTGCCTTGGGGGAGGCCATTGGCCTGACTTGGTTTCACTGACTCCACCTTGATCACTGAGGGGGTTCCTGTCCAGTGAGGAGGAAGATTGGCTGCCACTCCCAGACACGAGGGCGCTGCATCCATAGAGCACAAGGGCCACCCCAACGGATCCAGTCAGGACGAGCCTCACTCCTCCGGGGACAGACGCCGTCGCCAGCAGTGAACCTTCCCAGCATTTACTTGATTGTTCCTACTCCTCATCCCTGTGCTTTACCAACATTTTCATCATCCTCCAGCCACTGGGGGACGCTCTGCTCTGCTCTACAGAGTGGAGCGGGCGGCTGGTCCTGCCTTCTTGTCTGGGCTCTGAATAGGATCTAGAGACTTGAACCAGGGGTGGGGAGCCTGTGGCCTCAAGGCCGCGCATGTCAGTATCTATTTTAGTCAAAAGGGAGGAATAATAGGACTAAACTCTTGTGCTGATTAAGGGAGGCTGTGTACACGGAGCTCCTAGCACAGTGCCTGGCACACGGTTCGTGCTAGAGAAATGGGAATCTGTCTGCCCCCTGCCGTGCCTCATAAGACAAAGCCCGGGCAGACTGTTCTCACAAATTCTTCACTCTCTGTGCCCAACGCCCTTCTAAGCATGCAGTTGCTGCTAGAGAGGAGTGGTCCCAGCTGTGCCCTGATTGTCAGGAACAATCAGTTGCACAGTCAACATTTTCATCAGCAGAAGTGGATAATCCAAATGCAGATAATTGAGAACTGGGCTGGAGTCACAGAACTAGTGGTTTTTGAAGGCTTATTACCATTGTTTTGCATATTCTAGGCATTTTACAAGAGACATCACACTTTCCCCCAGGGTTTGGCTTGCTTGCTTTGAAATTTTTATCTTTGATCGAGAGTTAAATTTCTTCTACAACTTCCATGTGGCAAATCAAATCTCCCCCAACCAGAATGGTGATGTAGCGTAATGGACAGAACATGACATTCGGTAACAGAGGAATCTATGGTCTAGCCCTCCAGTCCCCAGTACTGGTGTCACCACCCGTGGTTACTGAATCTCTCTGGTCTCTGGCTCAATGGTTGGACTAGATTGGTGGTTTTCAGATCCTGGGTCATGGCCTGGATGGACCAGACTTACCCAGAACACATTTTAGAGAGTGATGATGTCACAGTGCCAGCCCTCAGAGCGTCCAATTCAATAACTCTGCGATAGGGCCCGGCATCTATATTTTTTAAAAGCTGCACAGTGATTTTAATGCATGGCCGCCTGTAGGAATTATGTAGCCAAGAAAGATTGGCTTTTCCTGTCTGGGCCACCAGAGGCATTCACCCCCTTAATCACCACCTCCTTATTGAAACTCTGAACTTGTCCTGGCTTCCATGACTCCATTCTATCCCAGCCCCTTCTCCCGCACTGGGGCACCTCATCTCCTTTCCTGCTTCCTCCCTCTGTCCCTCTGACATCTAAATGTCAGTATGCCCCAAGGCCCTAAGCCCCTTCTCTATCTAGACTCCCTCCATTGAGTTCTGTATCTTCTCCCCAGCTGTAAATCCCGCCCACAGGCCAATGGCTCCTAGGTCTGAACCTATAGCCCCAATCTTTCCCCACAACTGTCAATTCTTCACTTCTAGAGAGAAGCCCAATAGTCATTTCAAAGTGAACTTGACCTACACGGAACATTCAATCCCACCCTAGCCTGTTCTCTATGAAAGGCATCCCAATCCATCCAGACACGTAATAGCAGTTATCCTTGGTTGCTCTGTTTTCCTTTCTGGCCTCACCCAATTGTCAGCAAGTCTTTTCAGCTGGATCTCCAGCCACGCCCCAGACGCATCTCTCTCTCTCTCTCCAAGTACGTTGCCATGGCCAGGACAATGCTGCTCTCCTCTCCTTCCCAGCTCTTCTGCAGCTTCATGTACTTGCTGCTTCTATGTTCGTCCTCTTGTCATCCATTCTCCACTTGGCAGCCCAAGTGTCCCTTTGAAAAACATACCACCTCCTCCATAGCTTGCCGTGACACTTAAAATCAAATTTGAATTCCTTGCTCTGACCCGGAGCCTTCTATGACCTGGCCCTGCCTACCTATTGGACCTCATCTCGTGGCTCGCTCACCATTGAGGGTGCTGTCCCCTCCTTGGGTACAAGATCGTCTCCACATTGGGCCTTTGCATTGGCTGCTCCTCCTTAGAAGCTCCTCCCTTGACCTTCACACGGCTGTCTCCTTCTTGTCACTTAGGTCTCAGCTCAATGTCACGTCCCCAGACAGGCCTTCCCTGACCACCCCATTGTAAGTGGATATTGAGCACTGTCTTTTACTTTATTCTATTTTCACTCTCTATACAGCATGGGCCACTGTTTGCTATTTTATAGTTCACGCTGAGGTTTTTCTCGTTTGTCTGCTGACTGTCTCTTCTGAGAGGTAAAAATTGTAAGGTCAGTGACGTCATTTGTGTAGTTTACCACTTTATGCCTGGTGCTTGGAACACAGCTTGGCGCATTTTAGTACCTGATAAATATTCATTCAATAAATGAATAAAACGTAATTCCCTCCTAGTTCTAGAAGTACATGACATATTTAGAATATTTAATGATTAGTTTTGTTCTTCCATGCAAAAGTTTTGTAGGGTTCCAAAATGAGGTTTTGAATGTACAGAAAATGGAAAGAGTCTCACTGTTCTGTGTAACTATTTAGCTGTCAGGCTGTTCCTGTCTTCAAAGCTTTTCTTCCCAGAGACATGGTGAACTCCATGAAGACAGGATCATACCTTACTTATCTTCAAGTGTCCCCAGAGCACAAGGTTGTACTGAGCTCCCTAAATGCTTGAAAAGGGAATGAACAGATGGCTTTCTCGTGGGCTAAGGAAGGAAATAAGGCAGAGAGTGGGGAGGAAACGTACTCAGGAGGTCACGACCGCTATGCCTACTTGGTTGTTCCTGGCTCCCACTTTCTGAGCTGGCCCTTTCGTCCCTTCCTGGTGTGTGGTGGGGAGGAAGCAATGCAGCTTTCCTACCTCGTGCCAGCTCTGGGAACTTGGTACAACCATCACTTAGCTGTAAGGAGCAATTTGGTAGAACGAGGTCAGGGAGAAGTGAACTCTGGACTACGGACTCTGGCTGCGGGACCTTGAGCAGGTTCTTAATCTTTCCGTGTCTCTCTCTCTTTATTTGTAAAAAGCAGAGAATCACAGCACAGAAATAGATATGCCCAGGAATCCTGGGATGATTAAATGAGAAAATGCACAAGAAGCTCTTTGGGTGGTGCCTTGTACGCAGTAATTGCTCCCTAATGTTGGCCATTCTAGTCACCCACTAATAGTACCAGCCTTGAGCTGGGATCTGAGCTACCAGGGTTCTCTATCTGGGATATCCTCTCTCTCCCCTCTAAAGCCACGGGCAAGTCACCTGGAGCCTTCCTCTTCCCTGCCTCTTTTGCAACCAGGATAATGATAGCTCCCTTTCCTTCTGGCACTGCTGTGTGGATTAATTAGTGTTAATTAATGGGCTTTGAAAATGAAAAGCACCTAGGTAAGTGCTGATCATGATTATTAATGGGAACAGTGAACATGGAGAAGGTGCTGAACAGGGTCCTAAAATTACACGGATTAGAGAACAATGAGGGCAGGTGAGAAAGTGGCTATTAGCTCTGAGGCTGGGGCCCAGGTCTGCCAGCCTGCCAAGGTGCTCAAACCAGAACAAAAAAACGCGCAGTCATTCTTATGCAAAAGCAACTTGGTGAGCCCAGGTGGAATGTCTTCAACAAATGTCACAGCCTGAAAGGGACCACTGCAGGTCACTGAGCCAGAGCCTCCTCCTTTGGGGGAGCACTGCGCCCCTTTTGCCCTTTTGAAAAATGTGCCATGCCTGGGCCCTTTGAGGCAGCGAGGAGTTCCCCATAGCAGTGATAATAATACAGGTAACCGCGTGTCATCTACTCACTATGAAATTGTAGTTATCTAGTAAACACCACGCATGAAGGCTTTTGCATGAATGTATTATGTCTTTAAAAAAAATAGGTCATATTTATTGAGGTAGAATTTGCAGATAGTAAAACTCACCCATTTTAGTGCATAATTCTGAAAGTTCTGACATGTACATGATAGTAGCCATGTTACTACCACCACAATCAAGATACAGAACAGTTTCATCACCACCTGCCAAATTCTTTCACGTCCCTGTGTTATCAGCCCCTCTCCCCACCCCTCGCTCTGGCAACCACAGATCTGTTTTCTGTCCTTATAGTTTTGCCTTTTCTAGACCAGCCTACGAATGGAATTATACAGCAGATAGCCTTTTTGAGACTGGCTTCTTTCCCATAATGCAATGCGTTTGCACATTACACATTGATACAAATGTAGGTAAGAGCCATGCGTTAAGAATCTTACGTATAATATGTACACCATGGAATATTACGCAGCCTTAAAGAAAGATGGAGACTTTACCTCTTACGTGTTTACGTGGATGGAGCTGGAACATATTCTTCTTAGCAAAGTATCTCAAGAATGGAAGAAAAAGTATCCAATGTACTCGGTCTTACTATGAAAACA
Source organism: Perodicticus potto (assembly GCA_963574655.1). NCBI lineage: Eukaryota > Metazoa > Chordata > Mammalia > Primates > Lorisidae > Perodicticus > Perodicticus potto. The sequence goes on along the minus strand of CAUYRH010050678.1, from coordinate 308 downwards.
ATTACAGCCCAAGAAGAAGGGGAAGGGGAGAGGGAGAGGAGGGGAGGAGGGAAGATGGATGGAGGAAGAGTAATTGGTGAGACCACACCTACGGTGCATCTTACAAGGGTACATGTGAAATTTACTAGGTGTAGAATATAAATGTCTTAACACAATAACTAAGAAAATGCCATGAAGACTATGTTAACCAGTTTGATGAAAACATGTCAAATTGTATATAACACCAGAACATTGTACCCCATGATTGCATTTATGTACACAGCTATGATTTAATTAAAAAAATAAAAGAAAAAAGAGTCTTACATGTA
>CAUYRH010050677.1:0-40276 GCA_963574655.1 Perodicticus potto | reverse complement strand
TCTGGAAAACACCAGGGTTTGTACTATAAAACTTTCAGAAGTGATCAAGGAATACAGAAATGTATCAGTCTACAAAATCAACACTCATGAATCAGTAGCCTTTATATACACTAACAACAACCAAGCCAAAAAAATAGTTAAAGACTCTATTCCTTTCACAGTAGTGCCAAAGAAGATGAAATATTTGGGAGTTCACCTAACAAAGGAAGTGAAAGATCTCTATAAAGAGAACTATGAAACTCTAAGAAAAGAAATCACTAAACATGTCAACAAATGGAAAAACATACCATGCTCATGGTTGAGAAGAATCAATATTGTTAAAATGTCTATACTTCCCAAAGCAATATACAATTTTAATGCAATTCCTATTAAAGCTCTATTGTCATATTTTAAAGATCTTGAAAAAATAATACTTCGTTTTATATGGAATCAGAAAAAACCTCAAAAAGCCAAGACATTACTCAGAAATAAAAAGCAAGCTGGAGAAATCATGCTACCAGACCTGAGATTGTACTATAAATTGATAGTGATCAAAATAGCATGGTACTGGCACAAAAACAAAGAGGTAGAAGTTTGGTACAGAGTAGAGAACCACGCGATGAACCCAACTACTTACCACTATTTGATCTTTGACAAGCCAATTAAAAAAAATTCAGTGGACAAAAGACTCCCTATTTAACAAATGGTGCTGGGAGACATGGCTGGTGACCTGTAGAAGACTAAAATTGAACCCACACTTTTCACCACTAACGAAGATAGACTCATACTAGATTAAAGATTTAAACTTAAGACATGAAACTATAAAACTACTAGAAGAAATTGCAGGGAAAACTCTTGAAGGAATTTGCATGGGCGTATACTTTATGAGGAGGACCCCCCAGGCAATGGAAACAGTATCAAAAAATACACTACTGGGATCTGATGAAACTAAAAAGCTTCTGCACAGCCAAGAACATAGTAAGTTTAGCAAGCAGACATCCCTCAGAATGGGAGAGAATATTTGCAGGTTATGCCTCTGACAAAGGTTTAATAACCAGAATACACAGAGAACTCAAATGTATTAGCAAGAAAAGCAAAAGTGATCCCATCTCAGGATGGGCAAAGGATCTGAAGAGAAACTTCTCTAAAGAAGACAGGTGCATGGCCTTCAGACACATGAAAAAATGCTCGTTATCCTTAACCATCAGAGAAATGCAAATCAAAACTACCTTGAGATATCATCTAACTCCAGTAGGATTAGACCACCTAACAAAATCCCAAAACCAGGGATGTTGGTGTGGATGTGGAGAAAAGGGAACACTTCTACATTGCTGGTGGGAATGCAAACTAATACATGCCTTTTGGAAAGACGTTTGGAGTACACTCAGAGATCTAAAAACCACCTGCCATTTGATCCTATAATTCATTTACTTGGTATATACCCAGAAGACCAAAAATCACATTACAACAAAGATATCTGTACCAGATTGTTTATTGCAGCCCAATTCATAATTGCTAAGTCATGGAAGAAGCCCAAGTGCCCATGGATCCACAAATGGATTAATAAATTGTGGTACATGTATACTATGGAATATTATGCAGCCTTAAAGAAAGATGGTGACTTTTCCTCTTTCATATTTACATGGATGGAGCTGGAACACATTCTCCTTAGCAAAGTATCTCAAGAGTGGAAGAAAAAGTATCCAATGTATACAGCCCTAATATGAAGCAAATTTATAACTTTCATGTGAAGGCTACAACCCAATTATAGCACAGGAAGAGGGGGAAAGGGAGGGAAGGGGGGGAGAGAGAGGGTAAAGGGTTGAATCACACTTGAGGTGCATCTTGGAAGGGTCAGGTGAAACCTACAAATGCAGAACACAAATGTTTTCACACAATAAACGAGAAAATCTCATGAAGGTTATGTCAAACAGGTGGATGAAAATATTTCAGATTGCATATGAAGCCCGCACACCGTACCCCATGATTGAACTAATCTACACAGCTATGTTCAATAAAAAAAATAAATAAAAAATAAAAGGAGAGAAAAACTGAGATATTTGTGAATTGATCAAATTGATACAGGGCTGGTGGTACCCCAGCCAGCTTGGCTGAGGTGAGAAGAGGAACTGCCATCTGTGCCCTGGGAGTGTTGGTGCAGCAGCTGGCCCAGGAATGGGGGGGGGGCGGGAGGGGGCGGCTGCAGGAGGTTCCAGTGGCCAGAGGGGCCGGATGACTGCTAGGGGGACACCTCCAGGTTTCCAGCTCTGGGAGCTCTGTGGTGTCTCAGCCCGGGCCTCTGTCTCCATCCCCTTGCACTTGCAGCTAAACAGGAACCCATTTCCCAGGCCTGGTCAATTTCATGTAAGTTTCCTGGCCTAGGAATGGAAGGGATTGTATCCATTCAGTTGTTGGGCTATATATATGTATACCCCGCCTAGACAAAGCACCCAGAGGAGATTTTTTTCTGACCTGAGTTTTTTCCCTCTGCCAGAAGCTCTGGTGCTTTTTCAGTATATTTTTTTTTCTGTAAAATAAATCCTGTCTTACTACTGATCTGTAGTCCGTGCATTCATTCTCCCAATCCCCCAAACCAAGGACCTACTGAAGAAGAAATTCCAGTATCAAAATGACTTCTACTTTGCCTCAAAACATCCATCGTAAACTTTACTTAAGGAAAAAACATGTTCTAGCATAGCCCCATGCAATTTAGCCATAGACACCATAATGATACTGGAATTTCTTCTTCAGTGGGTCCTTGGTCTTGGGAGATTCCGGGAGATTCCAAGATGAATCCATGTACCACAAATAAGTGGTAAGACAAGATTTATTTTACAGAAAACAATATAGAAACAACACCAGATCTTCTAGCAGAAGGAAAACTCAAGTCCGAAAAAATCTCTTTGGGGTCTTTTTCTAAGGGTATATAAAATATACAGACCAGCAAATTAATGGATACAAACGCTTGGGTTACCAGGCCTAGGAAACTTACATGAAATTGACCAGGCCTGGGAAATGGTGGGGATTCCTGTTCAGCCACAAACGCAAGGGGAAGGGAGAGCGGAGACGACAGGTCCTCCTCTCAGCTCTCCTGAGCTGGCTGGGGTGCCGCCCACCCTGTATCTTTAAGGTTATTATTGCAATATTTCTCTTGAAAATCACACTTCCATTTCAGCATAGTGATTGCAATTAAAGCTCCAAAGCAATTCAAGCTAGGGTGCAAATCCCACTCTGCTGCCACCTGTCTGTGTGACCTTGGACAAGTTTATTTAATGTTCCTTAGCTTCAGTTTCTTCCCTGTGAAATGGAAATAAGAATAATAATTACTATTCATAAGGTGTTTCTAAGAAGTAAGTAATGCTGATAAAACTTAGTCGAATACCTTGTACAAGGTAAGTGTAGTATTTCATTATTGCTGTGGCTGTAGCTATTATAATTACTGACTGCAAAATACAAGGCAGATGGCACAACAGCCACGCTATACTGGTAGCAGGTTCTCAGCTGCTTCCCCTATACTTGGCAAGGCTTCCATTTGGGTCACATTGGTTAGATCATAGTAGATTTTAAAACCTTATGTTTTGCTACTAGAAAAAAGGTGTTTATTTATCTCTGAATGTAAGGTCAAGTCAAATATGCCAGCAGGTCCATGTGTTCCTAATCCACAACAGTTAAAGTTCTCATGTTATGTATTTCTTCATATATGGAAAGTAAAGAGAGAGGTAATTTGATACTCTTTTAGGTGCTTAGATACCAACTAACTAGTGATATAAGTTAGCAAGCTTCCTCTAGGCCAGACTTGACAAAAAATTGACAAGAAAAAAATTAATACCAGGTTTTCAAGAAATAATGCAATTTACTACAAAGTTAATCTGTAATACTCTTTATCTTGAAATGTCCACGTATCACCAAATCACCGTTGATAACACTACCCGTCTATGTGCCCTTTAACAAGGTGTTTCACCTTCCTAAGCTTCAGTTTCTTCCCATGGAAAATGGAAATACGAACAATAATACCAACTCATACGGTTTTCCTAAAGACTTCAATAAGTAATGCTGGTAAAGCCTTTTACACAGAGAACTGTTGGTGATTTTATCTCATGTATTTTACCAAATGCATTGCCCTCGCCTACAAAGAGAGGTGAAAATTTGGTGAAACTTCAATTTGGTGAAACTTCTCTTGCTCTTGAAAATAACTTAAGAAGCCCTGTGACTAGAAAAGTGATTGTTTTAGTCTCCAGTGCAACACAGCCAGGCTGGGTAGCATAAGCTGACATTTGCTGGTATTGAAACTCCCCTGCCATTCTAGGACTGGGAGTTCCTAGTGACAGTTACCAGCAACTGCGAGTTGATGATTCACTAAACAGAATGAGAGAGGAGGGAATGGACACCAGTGGGAGGACCTGGCTCCTCTGGCTCAAATATCACCTCGACAGATTAATTCTGCAGTGCCTCGTGACACAACTGAGGTCTGTTGAGAATCTCATGGGGAAGTAGTGGACTTTTCCAGACAAACTTTAAAAGAATAACACGCAGCAAACTCTTGGACACAGTGGCTTACTGCTGATACCAGAATTTCATCTTCAGTGGATTCTTGGTCTCGGTGATTCGAAGAATGAATCCACGGACCACAGATCAGTGGTAAAACAGGATTTATTCACAGAAAAGAAAAGAATACAAAAACACCAAAGCTACTGGTAGAGAGAAAAAAATGAAATTGGGGGGGGCTCTTTCTCTCCTCTCTGTCTCCAGGCTCTCTGTCTAGGGGTATATATGGGTGCATGGGTTCCTTGTATATGAGGCCAGGAATTGAATGGACACAGTCCCTTCCGCTGGGGCAAGGTGAATGAATGTATTAATGAATGGACACAGTCCATTCTTGGAATTGAGGCCTAGGAAACTTACATGAAATTGACCTAGGCATAGGAAATGGGGGTTCCCTGGTCAGTCATAAGAGCAAAGGGAAGGAGGCACCAAGGTGCCAGAGTCTCCCTAGCAGTTGTCGGCCCCCTCTGGCTATTAGAGCCTCCCGCTGGGGGTAGCTATAGAGATGGGGGTGGGAGGGGTGGGAGGAATAGGAGGAGTGGGATGGGTGGGAGGCCCTCCTCTTGCCTACCCTCCAGCCTACTGGTTCCCCTGCTGCCTGCCACACCAACACCGTGGAGGCTACGGTTCCTGCAGCACAGCTCTGCTGAGCTGGCTGGGGCACCACCTGTCCTGTATCACTGCCACCATACTTGATAGTGCTGGTTCCTCTGAGAAGGAATGAGAATAATTATATAGTAGTACATGGTGAATAAACAAACTCTTATAGGCATTTCTAACCAATCTTAATTCCTTGGCAACTCAAGAATATTCTGCTGTACCAAATGAGCCCATTTGAGATGAATTTTAGACTCGTTCTTAGCTCACATTACCATTTGAAAAACCGCTAATAGATTTTTAGAATTTCCCCCCAAAGAATGTCACAAAGTGTAGACTGCTACATTATACAAATGTGTTAAATAGATGTTTCCCTAAAAATCTTTAAGGAAAATTAAATATTTTAAACTCTATTCAAAATTTTATAATACTAGCAATCACCAATTCGAAAAATTAGCTTTAAAGAGAATATTAATTTTCAAAATATATAAACAAAAACACCTTAATAAAAGTATTTGTCGTTTCTAAAATTTGCATATTTTAATAAAAGAGTTGACCAACCAAAAAGCCACAGAATGGTACTAACCGAGAATATTGTTATGTTGTCAAATATTATCCTTCTGTAGTGGACATTATTTGGTGGTAGACCTTGAATGTATTCCTCCCCACCCAACCTATGCTAACTGTATCTACCATTTCCTTTGCAGTATCCCAGCCTTCATTTTTAGTCAAGTGTTTTTGGTTGGATAAGTCACCATCTTAGATTGGGTTCCTTAGGTACAGATGCTGAGACAATAAACTGCATGCAGAAGGCTTACTGGAGAATGTCCATGGGAAAGATATCATAAGGATGTAATGAGGACAGGCTGGCAGAGAAACAAGCTGCTGCCAAAGCAATGAAGCGGCAACTGAGGTCTCAGCTGACTCTCTGGGGAACCTTGGAGCTGGCATGAGCCTTCAGAGTTGACTCAAATTGGGGCAAGGAACTTAGGCCTTTGGGTCCACACATCAGCCAATTGTTGGCTCCACACCATTTCCTGGGGGAGAGTGTAACTTTGGGTTAGTCAGGTCTCTTCAGCAGTGGGGCATTAGCAGCAGAGGATCTTGCTGAGGGCTGTGCAAATCAGCCCTGAAGGGGGACATCTAAAAGGCCCACTACAGCCTCCACTCAACACTCATCCTCAGCTATAGGAGTGATCCTTAAGTCAAGGTTTCCTGTCTCCCTGATCACAGAAATGGGTTTCAAGGTTGGGCTTATGACCAGTCTGAGGGCAATCAGAACCACAAGAGTCTATGTCTAGACTTCTCTTTGAGCAGTCGGGGATGAAGAGTATTCATCTCCCTGAACTAAAACCTGGTAGTAGGTATCCTGGCAGCCATCTTGTAGCCACAAAAGACATGTAGGACAGGAAGCCAGGCCCTGTCCAAGGAAGTGGTCCTGAAAGATGGAAGAAAAAACTAAATCCTGGTCACACTGTTTGAGCCCCAGTCAAGGTGCACTTGAGACCAAATTTCATCCCTAGATGAAGCCGAAATTTAGCTTTAGCCAGTTTAGATCAGTCTTTCAGACCCTTATATTTGATACATTTTCCAAATTTGTGTAGAGCATATTTCTACTGAAACAGCAAAGAGCTTTCTTTTGAAACTTGACAAATTATTAAACTTTATCTGCAAAAGTAAATAGATTATAGCATTAAATAAAATTTTGTTTGTTTGTTTGTTTTTTGAGACAGAGCCTCAAGCTATCACCCTGGATAGAGTGCCATGGTGTCACAGCTCACAGCAACCTCCAACTCCTGGGCTTAAGCAATTCCCTTGCCTCAGCCTCCCAAGTAACTGAGACTACAGGCACCCGCCACAACACCCAACTATTTTTTGGTTGTAGTTGTCATTGTTTGACAGGCCCGGGCCGGCTTCAAACCCGCCAGCTCTGGTGTATGTGACTGGCACCTTAGCCGCTTGAGCTATAGGTGCCACCCGGATAAAATGTTTTTTTAAAGTGTAGTGGAGGAGAATAAAATCTATCAGAAATTAAAATATCTTTAAAAGCTTTATGGACAGAGTTGTTCAAGAATAAACAAGAAATAAGTAGGACAAATAGCACAGAAATTAGAATAAAAATTTACTACATGATGAAGACAATAAAAACATTGAACTGATAATAGAAAGGCTAACTATGTAATTGGCCAATTAGAAAGCTATTTTGGAATATTCTATTTAAGACTTGATCTTAAGGTATGTATTATATTAATTCATTAGGAATTTAAGAAATAAAAACAAAACAGAAAAAAAGGAATGAATACTATTCTAGCAGGGAGAGGGGGAGGGACATTCCCAACCCTTAAAACCATAGTACAGGGCAGCGCCTGTAGCTCAGTGGGTAGGGCGTTGGCCCCATACACCGAGGGTGGTGGGTTCAAACCCAGCCCAGGCCAAACTGCACCAAAAAAAATAGCTGGGCAGGGCAGCGCCTGTGGTTCAAAGGAGTAGGGTGCCAAGCCCATATGCTGGAGGTGGCAGGCAACCCAGCCCCACCCAAAAACTGCAAAAAAAAAAAAAAAAATAGCTGGGCGTTGTGATGGGCGCCTGTGGTCCCAGCTACTCCAGAGGCTGAGACAAGAGAATGGCCTAAGCCCAAGTTCTGGAGGTTGCTGTGAGCTGTGATGGTACAGCACTCTACAGAGGGCGACAATGTGAAACTCTGTCTCTTTAAAAAAAAAAAAACATAGTACATATCAAATAGTCATGATGGAATCAATATTTGTAAACATGCACACCAAAGCATGCAATGAAACAAAAGCAAACAAAACACAGCAGAATATAATAGGCAAGAAATTCATACTTTTTTTGTATTAAAAATTTATTCAATTCAAAAATAAATACTAAATTAAGATCCTCATAAATAAATAGGTAAGAGTACAATTCATGTACAAGACAATATAATTGATAAGCAACATGACAAAATATTCAACTCGAATTATAATGCAAATATTAATGCAAGATATTAAAACATCGTGATGTTTTTCACTTTCTGTATTAGCAGGTTTCCTAATAAGATAATGGATTCTTTCTTAAATATAAACATATAAATTTGGATAACAACTTGAAAATGCGTATCAAAAATTTTAAATGTGAATCATCTGATCCACTGATTTAACATCTTAGAATATTCTCTCATGAAATAATTCTAAATGTAAAGAATATTAAAAAGTGAAATAATTCTAAATGCGAAGATGTTTGCTACAGAATTTAGGACGGTGATAATTGTGAAGCCTCAGTTTCCAACTCCATGGGAAAAATAAAAGTTATGGTATAGCTACTTCCTGATATTGATGCAGTACCATGACAAATATTTATGAACAATGTTAACTATTAAGAGCCAAATATAAAATTGTGTGTAGTGTATAATTAGAACTATGTGGAACACACACAGAGTAACATATTCTTTGCATAGGTAAAAACTAGAAGAAAATAAATGCATAAAATTGTTATGGCAATCTTTTAGAGCAGTGGTACACTGGATGATCGTCATTTTTCCAGGTTTCCTTATGTTCCATTTTTATTTAATGAGCATAAACATAAGCAAAAACATATTGTCTTCAAAATTCTACCACAAAATTTCAAGGAAATTTTGAAAAATTAATAAAATTTAAAATTTACTGAAATTCAGGGTGATCAGAAAAAGCAAATTCCAAAACAATTTGTACAGTAGCATTTCATTTTGGTAAGAAAAATAAATATGTATAACTTTTTAACTTCTCTATCTTCAACTTCTCCCTTTCTACCTTCTGTTGTCTGTCAATTTACTCAAGCTATCACTATTTTAGAAATAACCCCCCCCAAAGCCTAACTGATCACTTGATTTCTGTCATCACCGTTTTCTCTGCTTCATTTAAAACTCCTTGTAAGAGTTCTCTGTCATCCTCGCCTCCACCATGGAGCCTCTCATCCCCTTCTCAGCATGCCACCACATGCCCTCTTGTCCAGCCCGCCACGGAGACTCCCTTTGCTAGGATCTCCAGTGATCTCCTAACTCAACTATGAAAAGAACATTCAGATGCTTGTTTTACTTTTCTTTTTTAGCATTTGTTGTTGCGAACCATGGTCTGTTTCTTGGAATCTCTTGCTGACAACCATCTTCTGATTTTCCTTTCACTTTTCTGCCTTCTTCTTTTTAGGCTCCTCCTACCTCTCCTTTTTTCTTAAATATTAGCATTCTATAGAGCTGTTTTCTCGAGTATTCTTTTCATTCCTTAGGTATTATGATCTATACCTGTGGCTTAAATTTCAACTCCTTAATGACAAGCCCAAACTACATAAATTACCTCAAACCCTCAGCTCTCTAACATTGAGAATAACCTCAAGCATCTGCTCATTTTACAAATATTCTCTATTTCAACATGTCCTGTTCTCAGTCCAGAATGTGCAATGTGCTTTTCCTTGTGTTCCTGTGTGTCATTTTTCTAAAATAATTCTTCACAACTCTATCATCATCAGTTTGGCTGATCACTTTCTCCCACACAAAGGCAAGAATCATTTGCCTATTTTTAGAGGCCCCTTGCCTTGCATAATACCTGGCACAAAATAGTATCCCAATAAACATCATTGGATTGGGGTGGCACCTGTGGCTCAGTGAGTAGGGCACCAGTCCCATATACCAAGGGTGGTGGGTTCAAACCCGGCCAAAAAAAATAGCCGGGCATTGTGGCAGGTGCCTATAGTCCCAGTTACTTAGGAGGCTGAGGCAAGAGAATTTCTTGAGCCCAAGAGCTGGTGGTTGCTGTGAGCTGTGACACCACAGCACTCTATGGAGGGCAACAGAGTGAGACTCTATGTCTAAAAAAATTAAAGAAAAAAGTTATTTGATTGAAGAGAAAAACAAAAGCCTAAGTGATCTGAGGAGATAGAAAATGAGTTAGAGATCATCAAAGTCACTTTCTGGTGCTTCAAATAAGACTATGGCTAGAATTGGCTGCCCAGATCTGTAATTAAATTTGAAATCAAATTTCCATTTATTGACTTCAAATGCCATATTATCTTCTCTTTGCTTGAACAGCATGTTTCTCTGCAGCAGCACATAAGCTTTGAGTTTACCCAAGCCATCCATCTTTGGACAAACTGCAAAGCAAGAGTTGTGTCATTCCTGTCTTCAGTGACTTTCCCCAATTAGCATCCTGGACACGATACCACCCTGGCTCACCTGCTTTGGCCCTGCCACTGCAAGGCTCCTCTCTGCCATATCTTCGTTTTTCTAACCAAATATTGTTACAGTTCACCTGTCTTCCATCCTATGATCTTAGGACCAAAGGTAGCATCTGCCTAATCTAATCAAAACCAAGGTCAGCTGTGGGTGTCCCTGCCCTAAAGCCTGGCTAATTATTCCAATTGCTTTTGAATTTCAATTCAGTCTTCCATGATTTCTGGAACTCAGAGGGGCGTCACAGCCTTGCAGCATTCTGTGTGTCATGGATTGCTAGTTCTGGTCATACAGATTGTCCGAGGGGTTCTCAAACTACGGCCCGCAGGCCACATGCGTTGGTGTGAATTGTGTTTGTTCCCGTTTTGTTTTTTACTTCAAAATAAGATATGTGCAGTGTGCATAGGAATTTGTTCATAGTTTTTTTTTTTAAACTATAGTCCAGCCCTCCAATGGTCTGAGGGACAGTGAATTTTGGCCCCTTGTTTAAAAAGTTTGAGGACGCCTGTCACCTTGTTAACCCAGTAGTAAACCCTGGCATCTCTTTAAGTTCCATCAAAAAAGCTTTTCACAGCTTGGCACCTGTGGCTCAACGAGCTAAGGCACTAGCTATGTACACGTGAGGTGGCGGGTTCCAATCCAGCCTGGACCCGCCAAACAATGTTGACAGCTGCAATCAAAAAATGTCCGCGCGTTGTGGCTAGGCTCTGTCAAAAAAAAAAGCTTTTCACATAAAACATTTATCAACATATTACACATAATGAAAATTTTAGAAAGAGATTTAAGAGGAGTTTTTTTGTTTTTTTTTTTTGAGACAGAGCCTCAAGCTGTCACCCTGGATAGAGTGCTGTGGCATCACAGCTCACAGCAACCTCCAATTCCTGGGCTCAAGCGAGTCTCCTGCCTCTGCCTTCCAAGTAGCTGGGACTACAGGCACCTGCCACAACGCCTGACCACTTTTTTTTTGGTTGCGGCCATCATTGTTGTTTGGCGGGCCCAGGCAGGATTCAAACCCGCCAGCTCAGTAAGTGCCTGGCGCCTTAGCCCGCTGAGCCACAGGCGCCGAACCTTAAAAAGAGTTTTCATGGCAATAAACAAACGTACTTAATTGGGTTTGTACACGATCCTATTTTAAAAATTCAACAGCCATTCTATCACCAGGCCCTATCGACGTATCTGATTCTTCTTTCACTTTCACATCTCCATTCCCTCTCCTTCCTCTCCAATGCGCACCTCTTCCTTTTCCAAGCCATAGCACCAGCCAAGGCCTAGGCCCCAATTTCCCCTAACACAGGTAGTACCTTATTAGGAGTGCGGATGCCAGCTATTAAAGTGACACTTTTTAACCTCATTACCTAACAAGTTGTTAACTAACAAGTTGTTCTCATCAGTGTAGGTAGCAGAGAAACTCAAGTTATGCTGCTCTTTGAGAAACACAGTGAAAAGCAGAAATGTTTAATTCCATCCTACACCCGGAAATGACTTCCCTAACAGAAAGTTTATCTTAATCGTGTGTGCACTTATATCATTAATGCATGCATGCAAGTCCACCTGTGTACAAAAGAAACACCTGTGGGAATAAACTTGAAGGGCTGCTTTTGAGATTTCAATGAATATATTTCTTGCTACTGATTTATTAGTTTTTGGAAGAGTCACTGGGTGTCAAGTCTTTTTTGTTTCTTTTTCCAGAGAGACAAGGTCTCACTCTGTCACCCAGGTTAAAGTGCAGTGTTGTGATCATAGCTCACTGTAACCTCCCACCTCAGCCTCCGGACTACAGGCACGTTCCACCACATCTGCTTAATTTTTTAAAATTTTTTTGTAGAGACAAGGTCTGGTTATGTTGCCCAGACCAGTCTCCAACTCCTGGCCTCAAGTGATCCTTCTGCCTGGCATGCTGAGAAGACAGGTATGAGCCACTGTGCCTGGCCTGGGCTAAGTCTTAAGAAACAAATCATAAGAAACATTTATTTCTGCAAAAGAAAATCTTTTTCTTCATTTTTCTTTCTTTCTTTTTTTTTTTTTTTTTTCTGTGACACTGAGTCTCAAGCTGTTGCCTGGGTAGAGGGTAAAGTGCCATAGTATCATTGCTCACAATTAGGTCCAGTCTTTGAAAAAATGCATCATTCTAAGTTGATGCTTCATAGGAGTAAAGTAAAAGTCCAAACCACCGTGCACCGTGCTGCTCCCTTCAGAAAATGTCACTATCTCTCCTCTGCTCTGCAGCCCTCAGCTGTGAGGCCACCGTCTCCCTCTGCAGTGCAGCAGACCATCATGTTAATATGAGCTGATCTGTAAATAGAGCCTCCCTCACCCCATCTCCACTCCTCTTTGGCCAGACTCCTACTTTTCTGCTCAGTGGCACAGATGCAGCTTTGAGCTGACTGGGACCAGGCAGCTATTAGCAGCAAATCCAGTGAGGGAAATTAATGAAGGGGACAACTAATAAAAGACAGCTCAGGACAGCCAGACTAACTTGCTCCGAGCAGTAATTAACTTTTTTTTTTTTTTTTTTTTTTTTTTTTTAGCTCATGAAGGTAAATATGCCATCGGCACTGGTCCAGTCTAACTCTTCTTTATTAAAAAAGAGAGCAGAGCTATTCATGGGGACCTGAGACTTAATCTGTTTTCGCCCCCAAGAAGAACAATTTTAAATTACGGTGCGATGTGTTTATAGATCCATGATGCCCAAATCAAGAAACACCTTTAAATATCAGAGAGTAAGGAGGGAGATGAAGGAATATGAGCCTCTGAACAAAAGAAATTGCCATCCCCTGCCTGCCAGCAGCTTAAACAAATGAAATCTTTTCTGAAGATTTGCTTTTCTTCCCCGCACAAAATGATTGACCTCCATTCAGAGCAAGTACTGGATAAAAAACAAAATTGAACTCCAGGCACATGGCAAGTCTCAGATGTCAGTGTTGGATATTAGCCTAGCTTGAGGGACATTTCAGTTGCCTTCCTCAATTTCTAGTTTTCATTTTTAAAGGCATACTTCATACAAAAAGCAAATTAAAAATTAGGTGCTCTGTTTAGTTTTGAAAATCAGTATGGACTTTTTGAAAAGAAAAATCTTTCTGACAATATATCAAGGTAACTCTGCTAGGTTTTGTCTGAAAGTGTCTCTAAATGCAAAACTATCATACTTTACAAAACCATTGAAAACTGGAGCTAGAAGAGACTTTGTGAATTCCTAATATAACCATAAATCTTCTGTCTGACTTTAGGCCTACCAGACAGTCATAGAGCTGCTCACTAACAGAAAGAACTCCCACCAGGAATTCAGCATCCCAACTCAATCCAGTACTCTGGATCTTCCGAAATGAAAAAACCCTTATCACGTACTCTAAACTTATAAGCTGATTATAGGACTTCAGTCTAATGTTTAGTTTAACCACACTGTTTCCTATAGGCTTGGGTGCAACACGATTGATGACATATCACAGCGAATTGTATTCATGGTGCCCCAGGAAACAATCTATTCTTCAAACTGGCCTCCAGACCTATTTAACTTCCTCTAGCCTATTCTGGAAAAAATAAGGCAAAAACATAACTACTTGCAGGGCTCTCTCAACAGTTTATGGCTTCATTCAGGAAAGGAAGGGGCCCAGATAATGGGTATCCTCCTGCAAAATTGTCCTCAGGCAGTCAATAACAGTATGTTAAGGAGAATACATCTCCGGATTGTTCCTTATTTCCCTCCAGGTAGCAGAAGGATTAGGGATGATAAATGATAGAACATATATACATGTGTACTTCTACCAACAGTAGTGTGGAGAATTAATATTAAAATTTACTAAAATGAGATAGAGACAAATGGGCACAGAGGCCCTAAATAAAAAACAGCTTTTATTACATGAAATATCTAAAATAATCAAATTTATAGACACTGAAAGTAGAATAGTAGTTTCCAGGAGCTGGGGGGAGGAGGAAATGGGTAGTTGTTTAATGGGCATAGAATTTCAGATTTTCAAGATGAAAAGGTCGGAGGATCTGTTGCACAAAAATGTGAATATACATAACACTACTGAGTCATACACTTAAAATGGCTAAAATGGCTTTACAAAACCACTTTAAGGACAGCTGTAGATTTCGAGGCATTAAAGGGTTCTTGCATGGTCCAAAACAAAAAGAAAAATGGCCTTTATTATAACAGAATCTTCGGACTATTCAGAGGTGGGTCACCAAGTTTTTTTGGGAGGGGGGATGGAGCTGGGTTTGAACCTACCACCTCTGGCATATGGGGCCGGCGCCCTACTCCTTTGAGCCATAGGCACCACCCCCAAGTTTTGATGAATGTATAAGATTTTTTTGCTACAGATAAATTACGTACTCTTCAAATAAATCCGCATTCATATTAAGCAAGGTAGATGAAGTGATTATGCAATAACAAACAACCACTGAATCTTACGCTTACCTTACAGGTGTAGGTGACTCATGAGGACAACCCCTCTTTATCTGGTCTCTCAGAAACCCAACTAGCTTTGATATTTTGGTCTAACTATCTGAAGACAAGAGGAAGATAGAGAGCAGAGATGAGGCCCCTCTGGACTGTTAGGGATATGAGCAAGCCCAGGACGGTTAGAGAATCAGATGTATGAGAACTAGAAATGTCCTTCACAATACCAGCAGCAGAGTTTTGTCAGATGGAATGCAACTGAACAGCATGGAATGCAATGAAATAGTAAGCCTCAGATAAGAGGCTAAAGACAGTGCCACAGAAATTGTGAGACCGGCATCCCTTAATTGTATGAGATAGCAATGTGAGCACAAGATAGAGTCTTTCTCAGTGATGCTGTGCTGAAAGGACAACTAAGTGACTAGTTGACGGCTATGAATATTACAGATTCTGTGAGATGTGAGATATTGCATGATGTAATCATTGAGCTTTGTTTAGTGTTCTTTTGAGATTCCTTCAAATGTGCTAACAAAATTTCCAGAATTTGCAAGCACGTCACAAATACAAAAAGGTAGAGGAGCTCAATGTTTATGAATACTCTTCTTACCAAAGATCTGAGCATCGGAATCAAAATACCCCTGGAGAGGGTTTCACTCAATTTTCAGGGATAGGAAAAAGAAGCTATTGAAGAAAATTGAACTCTTGTCTCCTTCTACAGAAAGATAAAGAAGTAGCAATTACCTGGAAAACTATGATCAGTAGTTGTCACCATAGGAATTTCCCAGCCTGCTTGGTAAGGTGTGTGGTCATTGTCATCGCACTCATGTTGTTACCAAGACAGCAGAGTAAGTAACATGGGGGTGAGAAGGAAAGTATCAGCAAGACCGCAGAGTAAGTAAGGTGCGGGTGAGAAGGGTGCCCCTGGCCAGTGCTTTCATCAGTTCAGCTTCGCCTCCTGTGAAAAAAATGTAGGATGTCTGGAAATCTCTACCCAATGTAGAAGAGCGGAAAATCTCTCAAGGAGAACTGAAATCCTTTTGAAATTATTTGCTCACAGAATAATACAACTTATTTTTCACTGTATACTTCCCAGACTGAAGATGTCATGGGGAGTCCCCTAGATCTCCTGAAAGTGACAGGAAGGCGCTTCTGCTGTACATGTCATTCAAGAACTCTACTGGACATGTTTTCCTGACCAAATCTCCATTGTCATGCAGATATGGTCCAAAACTATCTCCTAATTCAAGAGAAATGTTGAATTTGAACTCGGAAATTTTGAGTTCTTTGCTGCCTTATCAGAAAAAATAAATATTTTTTTCCTTTTCTGCTTTCAACCTGCAGCCAGGTGATTTGGAAAGTGAAGAAAAATATTAATTTAGATTGATTTGTTTAAAAAAAACATTTTTGATCATATTCTAGATACTATGAGATGAAGGAAGTACTAATGCATTAGTACAATTTTTGCCTAAACTTTATGGTTGGAATTTATAGTTTCATAGGTAACTTTAAGGTTTTACTTAACTTGACTTCTTTTCCAAAATTATCTGGAAAGTAAGACGAGAAGATAAATTAATCATATCCTCACACTGAGTCAGTCTTCTTGAATTTATTTGTATGTGATGTTTCAGTAGCTGTGAAGGTTGAAAAACCATAAAATCAAATTAAACTCATCTCTGAATCCTTCATTTTTGATTACTTCAATGCATAGCAAGATTTATGTATTACAGAAAGAAAGCAATGGCAAGGCTGTGGGGTTACTCTTTTGTCACACTGGCACTAGTTGGGTTTCTTTCAGCTATTCTTATGCCAAGGAGGCAATAAACCCCCCTTGAGAGTCATAGAGCTGCCCGTGGAGCCCTGACGGGGCAGAGAAGCTTTTATGCCAAAACACAATACACAAAGGGATCATAAACACATTTGAAAAGGAAGATGACCTCTTTGTCACTTAGAATTAGGCTTTATTGCAAGCTGCTGCCATGGAAACCAGGCCCCAGTTCTCTCTACATTTTAAAGCTTCCTGTTTTCGTGTTGCAGGGACTACAGCACTTTTATGTAATTGTTTCTACATCAAATAAGACAGGTAAAGGGTGTGGGGTCTTTGCTCTATTGTTTAATGTCTCCAGGTATGACTTTAGGTACAGAGCAAAAGGGAATGAAAGTGAAGCTGAAATTTGAGTGCAGCTGGAAATAGAGAAGGTGAGGATGAAAACATCCCTTTCTGAAGGGGAAATGAAGGAAAACTTTGGTGACACAGCCTGCTGTGTAATTCAACAAGATCTATCAGAGAAGAAACGCAGTTGTTAGTTCTTACTGAATCTTTTAAAAGACAGCTACGGTCAAAACAGGCTTCTCTTGGAGATGTGTCTTTTGGCAAGAACTTTAACTTTTTGCTCTTGATTTCTTAAATCCCTGAATCAATGTGCAGTTAGTAATGTCTGCCAAGTGACGAGACCCCAAAGTCAAACCTTAAAAGTGTCCTTCCATTGGGAAGAACCATGAATCCCAGGGCCTTTTATCTCTTAAGAAATATATGACTTTTGTTATGGAAGAAAGCTGATACGAAGAAAAATGAATGCTTATATAGTCACAGCCTTGAAAAGTAAAAGGGAAACATGAACAAGTAAAAAGAGAATTGATGATGAGCTAACCACCACTGTAACTCTATGAGCCCAAAGCTGGTGGGACATCTGAAGAATCTCGGTCAGTTGAGTGAGATGGGCCTTGGGCGGAGGAGTGGCAGTCTGGGCGTGCAGGTGTTTCCAGAACCCTCCTCCGACCCACTTCATCTCTCAGTCCACCTCCCGTTTGGATCCCGGGAGGCCGAGCGTTGCTCACGCAGCTGACACCTACCCAGGCTGGAGCGTAAAGCGGGTGTCCGTCCGGGTGCTCCGGGGGGCCCGGCCTTTCACACGGTGTTCCCAGTCCGTAATCCAAGTTGGCATTTCCCTCTTCGCGCCCTGAGCAGCTGGAGAAGCCGGAGAATGAGAGCGAAAGCCGAGGGAGCACCCCTCCCCCCTCCCCGATACTGGCACTGAGAGGGGGGAAAAGTCATTTGTGGCAGCGCACACGCCATCAGGATCCTTTCCCACTCCGTCCTCCAGACTCACGCCACCTTGCAGGGCAATAATAGCTCTGGCTTTCGCGTTCTGCTTTCCGGATGACTGAATTTCTTTGCTTGCTTCTCCTCTCGGGGAGCATCTGAAACTGCCCCCAAGCTGCGTTCCCAGGGAACCCCCCCATTCCACTCCGGGACTAAAGAGACTCACTCCAGCGTCCTCCATAAGACGAACCCCATTCCGGCTGGATAACCACACTAGGGGAAAGAAAAACGGGTGGGAGGTGAGGGGGTTGCTCCTGCAGACCTCTCCCCTCCTCAGCCCCGGGGACCCCTGCCGGTGCCCAGTAGGAGCCACGTGGGGCGGCGAGCAGAGAGGCGCACCACCCCCAACCCTAGCGCTTTGGCAAAGAAACTGCAGAGAACAATGAACCCCGAGGACTGGAAGAGTAAAAAGGGGTCGCCCTCCATCCCTGCTTTTTTGGACATCCCTTAAGTTCAAGCATTAAAATGGATCCTCAAAAAGGAGGCAGCAGCTTAACGCTGCTGTTTCTGACGATCCGCCGCGCACACTGCCGGCGCCGTGAAGGGTCTGGGGCTAGCTTTGTTGCTTCGCTACCAACGGCGGACTCGAGGAGACCAAACCTCCGATTTCTGGCCACATCAAAGCACTGATTATGCAAATACCCATTTTTTTCAAGAATAAAAAGAAAATGGAGGGGAATTATTTATCACACAATGAACCCCCTGCCAAGGCGGGAAACAATAGTCAGACCAGATAGCCCTTCTAGCCCCAGGCTGGGGGAGCGAGGGCTGGGGGGCGGGAGAGGGAGAGTGCTGGGGCCCTCACGTTTTATTGGTCTAACCTAATTTCACTAATTCTCTTTTCACACGTTTCTTTTGCGGATTCCGAGGCCGGGACTTTCACGCTCCCGGGAGCGCCCTGCTTTGGCGCTTTATTTAATTAATACATTCAAAGCTTGCCTGGGAGCCCGAGGGTGGTGGAGGGAGAACCGGGCCCGCCTTGAAGAGGAGGCGCTTTCGGCGGGTTCCAGGTGCCGGTGCCCAGAAGTCACAACCCGCCCAAGGCTGTGCCATGCAGGGGGTGTTCCCGGAGGGTGGGGGCGCCGCGGCTCTCAGCCTCGCCCGTGGGCCCGGCCCTTTAGCAGCTCGAAGCCCAAGTGACCTGGACCCGCGGGCAGGCGCGGCTGAAGGCGGCCTTGGACCTAACACCCTTTATGGACCCCGGGACTACTAGACTCTGGGAAGCGCCAACTGAACCCTGGATTCCTCCGGCCGAGGCCGCCTGAGGACTTCCGATGCCCTGGCCTCAGCCCTGGAACTGGGGACTCAGCCCAGGGGGGCATCCACTCGGTTCTAGCCCAGGTGCAGCGGCCCAGGGCGCCTCGGCCCCTTCTCGCGCCTCCCGCTGGACCTGGTCCGGCTCCTCCGGCAGGCACAGCGTTTGGCGGTCAGCCTCTCCACTTTTTCCCCTCTTTCTTGGCCCTCAGATGGATGTATTAAAAATCTGGTAAAGGACAAAGTGAGCCATAACAAGGCCTGGGCACTTGAGAACAAACAAATGGAACCAATCCCGAGCCCCTGTCGGAGCTAAAGCGACGCCCGAATGAGGACAGGACTAACCTCTGCGCCCCTCTGAGGGCCGGCAAGATCTCGCTAGCAGCTGGCTGTGCGAGACTCCCTGTGGAAGAAAATCTCCATACTGTTCGAAGTATCTCTTCTTGGAAAGCCTTTAGAAATAGAATGGCGTGGCTCTGAAGGCTGCAAGCCGGCTTAGTGCGGACAGACCAGCTTATCACAGAGCCGTCACGATGTGGGGAGGGGAATGGATAAAATGGAAAAGGGACCTTGTTCCTTATTGCAGAAGCAATGGCCTCGACCCTGTAATTGTACTCGTTCCTATTAGGAAGGGCTGTGGAGATTGCAGTGGGTTAGGAAGAACCACCAGCACTGAGGCAGTAAGAACAGCATTCTTAACTGCTAAAGATGATGAGAAGCCATAAAAAATAATTGTGCCAATTTAGTGTAAAATAAGATGTACTCTAGATGGGGAAGGGAAAGCTGGAGTGTGAATCACAGTGAGTAGATCAAACACCTGGCATGCTTAATGTGCCTGATGTGTATAGGGACCTGCAAGATTGTTGACTTGGAGAAACTGTGTACAGGTAGTTGGTAGATTCTGCTAGGTCAAACGTCAAGTCTGTATTAGCTATTAATACTCAAAGCTATGATTACTGGACCATCTCTCCATCACTACTTTTACAACTAAACCATTAGGGTGATCTGTTCATGAGATGGTCTTCCCAGTTGAAGGGGTTTCTGCAGTCTTGCAAGAGTAGCTGCACTTGAAGGTCTACTGCCATAGCCTGTTTCTTTGGCATGTTTCCAAAGAAAGCACCATATGTCCTCATAAGTACCATCAATACCAGAAAAATCATTGTGCAGCATCAAAACTCTAATGTTTTCAAACTGTCCTATGGTAATTGCTTCGTTTGCTGGCTTGGCTTTTACATGCATGTGACTATAAGAGAACTACTGGGTGCCGGTAGTACAGTGGTTACGGCAGCGGCCACATACACGGAGGCTGGTGGGTTCGAACCCACCCAGGGCAGCTAAAACCAACAATGACAACTGCAACAAAAATTAGCCAAGCCCAACAGTTGGAGGTTGCTGTGAGCTGTGATGCCAGTCCTCTACCATGGGCAACATAGACTCTGTCTCAACAAAAAAAAAAAGGAGAGAGAGAGAGAACTACTGTATCTCTTTCTCCTATTCAGATAATCTGAGAGTAGCTAAATCTTTAAATTAGAAGGGATTTTTCAACAGATCTCTCTTATGTCCAGCTGTGCAAATGAAATAAACCCTGAGTTAGTTCTTCTTTGGGTAAAGATGGAGTTATTAAAATATTAAACACTTTGTTTTTTCTATATGCATAGAGAAGTCTCAGATGGATATCTTCAGAAAAATTATTACTGCTTCATGCAGACAAGTAGAGGATTTAGCCCAAACCAGAGGCAGATATGACATTCATGATGAGGGGGTTGCTGTGAACAACCAACATTTTCTTTTTCTTTTCTTTTTTTTTTTTTCCTTTGGACAGAGTCTCAAGCTGTCGCCATGCCCTGGGTAAAGTGCCCTGGCTTCACAGCTCACAGTAACCTCAAACTCTTGGGCTTAAGCGATTCTCTTGCCTAGCCTCCCCAGTAGCTGGGACTACTGGCGCCCATCACAATGCCTAGCTGTTTTTTGGTTGTAGTTGTCATTGTTGTCTGGCAGGCCCAGGCTGGATTCGAACCTGCCAGCTCCGGTGTATGTGGCTGGCGCCCTAGCCGCCGAGTCACAGGTGCTGAGCTCCAACATTTTCATATATGAATTTCTTTAGCTTGTATTGTTTTAGATACCCTCTTCCAAGGGGAGTAAATCTAGAATGTGGTTAACCTTCACTTGATCATTTTTTACCCAACACCAATCAAAGGTCATTCATTTCTGCTTTAGGGATTGTACTAAGCCATTTTTCCTTCCTCTTTGAAGAAGTTTTGACCATGTAATTACATTAACAAAGATTATAAAGCAGAACTGCTTCTTTCAGGCATTTTTTTTTATTCCAGTTCACTCTAAACACCTTCTTTTTTTCTAGGAGTTTGCTTTTAAAATCAACTAGCTTGTTAAAATGACTAAGACAACATCAGCTTCCAGTAATGAATTTATAAGTACTGTTACATCATAGATGTTAGAGCTGGAAAGAGAGTCCTTGGAGATTACTGTCCAATCACTTCACTGAAGCAGTGTAGGAACCAAACGTCTACACACTCCAACAGGAAATAGCAGCTTCATTATTTTTAAAAATCAATGTTTTCTGAACTTTGGGGATTTTCATGACTTATCACTTTCTTTTCCCTTTTTTGCTCATCTTATTTGCTCAGAAATTTCTTTCTTAAAAACAAAGTTTGTTTGTACTGAGAATTACAATTTTATTTCAATAGTAATGTCTTGTAATTTCTTAGTGAAATCCTACACACAAATATTGGCCAAAAAACACAAGTACTATATTTCAATTTGGCATGGAGGAATTTCAGAAAGACACAACTCATTTGCAAGTCAAACACAAAGCACATAATCAAGAAAAAGTTAGAATACAATACACCAAACTTATGAAAATTAGATATTTTATTTATAGTTTAATCACAAGAACAATTTTCTTGCTCTTCAAAGTGTAAATACATACTAGAATAAACTCTGTAGAATATACAAAAAATACATACTTTTCCCATGAAAAATTTCTTTGTAATAAATAGAAGGGAACACGTGTGTGGCTGATCCCAATAATGCTCCGTGTCTGCTCAGGTTTTCAGACTGTTGATTTATTTTTAATCTCTTGAAAGAATGGGGGAGTTCCTTCTCCCCTAAAAGGTCGAGATAAATAATGCATGAAGCAATCCTCCCTCTTGATGTTTCCCTTTTCCTCCACATTTTTCCTTTTGATAGAGAGTTCAGCCTAAATTTCCACGCTTGTATTCAATCATTACAAAGCCTACAAATTATACAATGACTTCTAACCTGCCCCTCTAACAAAACAAGTCCCCCCCCTTATAAATCATAAGAGACAGATGGCAAAATGGGGAAGAAAAAGGAAAGAGAAGGAAGGAACAATAGGTATTGTGACAAATCTGGGAAACAGAACAAAGTGCACATCAGAGAGGGAAAGTTTGGTTTGACAGGTGAAATTCCCACAGCCTGCTGACAGCAATGGGAATAAAGCAGATGCCAGCCATTGCAAATCTGTGGATAATATTGTTACCGGTAAAATCATTCAGATGCTAAGCTACATTTCTTTCTACTCGACATTAACATCTCTATGCAGAAGCAAAGGTGACGAGATCGCAGGAACCAGTTGCATTCCCCCTGGGAGATTCACATGCACTGTACTAAGTCCTGCTACAGAGGAAGGGGAGGAGCGTCAGTCCGCTCTTTAGATATGCCACCATCGTCTCTTCCCAACATCTTTTTAGTCTCAGGAAGTCCCCCAAACGCCACCATTCTCTTTGACCGTAAGCTCCATCACACTTTCAATAAATCGGAGCCCGTCTGAATGAAGAAAACCCATAGTCAAGGAGGGCAACAAGCCGAGGAATCAGAACGGCTACATCGGCCCTGTGAAAAGAGGTGATTTTCAGAGCGTGGAAAGTGGGGACAGCGGAAGGGAGGAGCGGAAGGGTTGAGGACAAAAGGGAACCCACTAAGGCCTGGCGTGGGTAGCACAGATGACAGCTCTAGATACAATCCCTGGCTATGGGGAGGTGAGGCGCATAACGGTGCTTGTCGGAAGGTGGGGGCTGCCAGTAGTCCATGTCTGACCCGGCCGGGCTGGCGGGCGATAAAGTGCAGCTGTAGGGGGAGGTGGAGTTGGAGGACGCGGAGGAGGACGGCGCAGGACTGTT
Organism: Perodicticus potto; assembly: GCA_963574655.1. Lineage (NCBI taxonomy): Eukaryota > Metazoa > Chordata > Mammalia > Primates > Lorisidae > Perodicticus > Perodicticus potto. Next base: position 17,048 of record CAUYRH010050677.1, on the reverse strand, counting down.
GGTGCAGCTCCACGTGGAGGCGGGCGATGGGCTGTCTCCGCTGTTGCTCAGGGCGGCGCTATTCCCTCCGGGGCTCAGCAACACAGCCTCGGAGAAGAGCGCCCCCGGCAGGGCCCCGCCGCCGCCTCCGCAGTGATCCGCCAGGCGCAGGGTCTCGGTGAGCGCCCAGATGTAGTTGTGGGCGAAGCGCAGGGTCTCGATCTTGGTGAGCTTGGCGTCCTCGGGGAACGTGGGGAGCACCTCGCGCAGCGCGTCCAGCGCCGCGTTGAGGTTATGCATGCGGTTTCGCTCTCGGTTGTTGGCCTTCAGCCTACGGGTCTTCTTGATGCGCTGCACGGTCTCGGCAGTCTTGGCGCCCCGGGAGACCGCCCGCGCTCGAGAGGGGCGCCGCTTGCACTCGTGCAGCAGACCCAGCAGCCGTGCGGGTCGGCAGCCCTCGGCCCCAGCCGCCGAGCCGCCCCGCGCTCCTTGCCCAGCCTCAGCCGCGCGCGGCCGGCGCTCCCCGCCCGACGCGCTCAGCTCCTCCTCTTCTTCCTCATCGGCGCTGGAGGACAACGGGGTTAGGGCCGCCGAGGCTGGGGAGGCCGAGCCAAGCAACACCAACATGTCCTCTTCCTCCTTCAACTCCAAGGTCTCAGACTTGACGAACATCCTACAAACGAGAGAAGGGAACGAGAAAGAGGCAAATAAGGTGTGATCAAGAAACAGACGCACGTCCTACGTGTCACCGAGGCGTGCTTCCACATGCCCCCGAGAAGAGTACTTGAAACGGCGCGGTGGGGAAAAGTAGTTGGGGAGGAAACCCAGCCAAGGTCTGGAGCGCCCCTCATTGTAACCCAGCCGCGGGTCAGGCGGGTCCTGAACTCTGCGGCTCCTTGACGGCTGGCTTCCCGCCCCGGGAAGGGACTGCAATCTCCGCGACAAAGATTATTCGCAGTGCCGAGGGCGTGCGGCGCGTTTGGACTGAGTGCGGGAAAGAGCCCTGCAAAGTTGGAAGCCACGGCGCGGATACTTACTTCGTTGGCTGTAAACGTGCAATTACTTTGAAGTGTGACGGGAGTCTCTGTGCAGCCGGGAGAGCAGCACTACGTCCTTCACCCGAGCTCGGCGCTATAGTGGCGCAGCTCCACGGGGGACCTCTCCGACCGGCGAGTTTGCCAAGCCCGGGCGGTGGCGGTGGGGTCTCGTGTGTTGTGGTGGCGGTGCGTGTCTGTCAGTCAGTCCCCGGTGCAGCTCCTGGCACGCGACTCCCAGGCACTCCAGTTAAAGCGAAGCTGCTTGTGGTTCAGCGGCTGCGTGTCTGGCACACGACTCTCCTTAAAACCCCTTATATACCACCAAGAAAACAATCAGATCTGCCCCCGGGCCCCCACCTCACCTCCCCTGCCGCCACCGCCTCCTCCTTTCCCCTGTACCGGCCCCCCTTCTCCCCCGCTTTTCCCTCCCCTGGCTTATTCTTTTCATTTCATTATCATCATTCATTTCTTTCTCTTTCTTCACCCCCTTCCCCCCTCCCTTGGCCCTGCCATCCATCCTCCTCCTCCCGCCCCCCCCGCCTCTCTTTTTCCCTCTTTATCTAATCAACATAAAATGGTTCTAAAGCTCATGTTGGAGCTTCAGGCTGAGGCTGGAGCTGGCGAGGCCACGGCAGCCGCAGCAGCTCAAGCTGGGGCTGTTGTCGCCGCCGCTGTCCATTGTGATTGGTGGCTCGCGCTCGGCTGGAGCGTGCCGCTAATTTATTAATGAATGGAGGTCGCGAGGCGCAGCTGGCCAATCAGGGCACCCCGGACTCCGGGAGGCCTGCGAGCCACGCGCACTGGAGCCCGCTCCCTTTCAGCAGCTCATTAGGGGCCCGGGTGCTGGGGGCCGCTGGGGGGACTCCGGCTACCGCCTCCGCCCCCGTCCTAGCCGTAGTCCGGTCTCCCCCCGCCCCGGCGCACAAGCACGCACCGCACTCGGGGCTGCAGGGCCTCCTAGCTTCTCGGAGATGGGAGCTAGGAATTAGTTAATGGGGGTCAGAATCCCGAGGAAAGCAGTTAGACCTTGTGGTGCTGCCTGGCGTGTTTTTGCAAAACCTCTTAGGGACAGTTTCAAATAGTAAACAATTTTAAAACACTTTCATTTGGTTAGAGAAGGAAAGGGGCATGGGTGGTGAGCATATCATGGACCAGAGTGTTTGGGGTCCAGAGAATCTGGTAGGGAGGGTGAAGGGAGAGGACAAGGGGGGCTCATAAAGTCTCCTGGAAGGGGAGACTGGGTGGAAGAGCAATAAGGCTTTTAGAAGATGTGAGAATAGAAGCCTTCACATGATCACATGATAAGAGTTGCAAGAAACCTCTTCATTTTTACCTGCGGCAGCTTGAGGGTCGGGGCACTGAAGAAGGTTCTAGGGGTGTTAACTTCAGTTTGCAGCCTGGTGGGACAGAACTGATAGGTGATTCCTGCGTGGGTGGCGGTAGACCCAGCGGGAGGATCTGGGGAGCTGCTGCTCTGCTGACTTTTCCGTGACCTCTGCTCCGCGCTGGGGGGCGTTGTAGGGACATGAGGCCCATCTTCCCGATTCTCTCGCTTTTCAATGAGAAAAAAGGAGCTGAAGGACGACTGGACTTCGGAGGAAACTTGCTTTGAATTGCTCGTCATCTCCCTCCCCCACCCGCCCCTATCCCCCACGATCACGCCCACCCTGTTGTCGACCTGGGACTCCAGTAATCGAGAGAGGCTTCTCTTGAGATCCTTGCAAAAAGGACCTCAAGAGTAAGGCGCAGTTGGAGTGTTAGGACTCAGAGAGTAGCAAGAGAGAAAATACTATGTTTATTTATTTAGGCACCCTTCCTTGGAGTGGAAGAATACTAACTTCTGATTTGTGTCTCCCTCAGTTTGTGGAAATTGGAATCAAGTTGGATTTTAGAGAAGGGAGTGATGAAAGTGGCTGTTAGTGTTTTGGCATGGTTTTAATTTGTTTCACGTTTTCTGGAGAGAGTTAACAAAGAAAAATGAGGGCAAAAAGAAAATTAAACTTAGAATCCTGTGAAATAGATTCTTGCCCTGCAGCTCTCCAGCCTTAAGACTTCCCTTTGTCTTAAAATTCTTTGAAAACTATCATGATTTTCACTTTGCTGTTTTCTACTTATGTTTCCCTTTCCTCCCATTTTAAAGCAAATTCCCCCACTTTAAAAGTATCCTTTCCAGTTTCTTCCAAGATCAGAACAAGGTGATTTAATTCGTTAGAAGTGCAAAAATGAAAAAGAAAGAAGGAGCAGTCTCTCCAGCACACAGCAGCTTCCTCTCTCATATTCCTTTGGGTCTCTCTATATCATAAACCTGCAGAATCAGAGCTTCACAAATGGCTTGATACAAGCAAAAGATAGGTTCATGGTATGCATGCATGAGCCTACTTCACAGGCAACGATCTTGGAAACCAATACTGGGCTCACAATTCCCCTAAAAGAAAACCCACCAATGGTGTGGCCTTGTTCAGCCCAGCCAGGTAGGGATCAGAGAAACATTTGAGAGTGGAAGCAGGATTTTTGTTTGTAAATTTTAATGAAAGGAAAACTGAGAAAACTATGTTCTGAGGAAATGATAAAAGACTGTTAAAAATAAATACTGGCATCGTGGGAGGAACCATAGTTTGTCACTCTTACACACCTGTATCCTTCCACACTAGTTGTCTGCAAAGAGAGACAAGCCAATAGATTAATGTAATGGAAAGCAAAGGAAGGTGTATTTTAGCATCTGTAGAAATACACTTCTTTGGACAGGTTGCTTTAAAGTTGTGGTTTGGCTGGGAAGTGCTAGGTTGATTTAATGATAAAGCATTTAGGGCAAAGCACAGAATTGCAATCCAGTTAAGTAGAGGCTTTAAAAAAAAAAACAAAAACTGGTGAGCTTTGTATAACCCCAAATAACAATGAGATCAAGCAGGGTCTAATGCTTAGAGCTAGTGAAACACAATGGATTTCTTAGTTGATTGTTAGCAGTATTTGAGCATCTTGACTCCCCAGTTTTTATATCCACCTAGGATTTTATGTCTTTATGATTCACTAAAAGGGTATATTCTTTCCAACATAAAACCTAAACTTCTATACTGTCTCTTAGTGAAAAGTCACCATATTCTGCAAGTTTCCTTCAAAAGGAAAGAGTGGGCAGTGCCTGTGGCTCAGTGTGTAGGGCACGCCCCAGATGCCGAGGGTGGCGGGTTTGAATCCGCCCTGGCCAAACTACAACAATAACAAAAAAATAGCCAGTGTTGTGGCAAGCGCCTGTAGTCCCAGCTACTGGGGAGGCTGAGGCAAGAGAATCATCTAAGCCCAGGAGTTGGAGGTTGCTGTGAGCTGTGACACCAAGGCACTCTACCGAGAGCGACAAAATGAGACTCTGTCTCAAAAAAAAAAAAAAAAACAGAAAAGGAAAGAGTATTCCAACACTGTCAGGAATATGTACTCAGGGTTGATCTAAATCAATCTTAAATCCATTTAAATATAATGATTTGGGTTTTATAGAATTTATTTTAAAAAGAGCTTCTTTGGGTATATGCAGTTGTACATGTTAGATTTCTGTGCAAAGTAAAAGAGTAAGGAAATCACTCTGTACAGATCTTGGAACTCTAAGCATTTTTGGTTGTATGTTTGCGCTGTAGCTTTCCAGAGCTGTCTCACTCTTGATATTAGAACATTTTTTCTCACTATAAAAAATATCCCTTAAAAAAAGAAAAAAACCCAAGGATGAGCTAACAACGCTGGTGCAATCCAGAGACCAGCCATTCACGCTCAATTGCCTAGATAGAATTCTATTTGTTCCGCATTTTGCTCAGTTTTACTGAAGAAAAACAATTTCGATTTGTACTCAGCTTTGCGCAGAAGTTAACGAATGCCAAATATGCTTAGCTGAACTCTTCTAGCACTCTTTTAACTTAAATAAATTCAAGAGGCACTTGTGTGGTCTAAAAGATTGTCCAGATGAAACGAGGCTGAAATGTTGTGTGAAGGGGGAGGGGAGCGCGTGAATGGCATCAGCGAGGATGGTGACCGAAGGCCGCTCCTGTCCATTGCCTGAACTGTCCTGAAGGGTCAAACTGTTCATCTTCAGCCCCTCTTTCAGTGTGCAATCCTACTTTAAGAGAACAAAAAGCTCAAAGCAGGCAGTTATCAAGAAATGGGAGCATAATGATTTAAACTCATCTCGGGGCCTTTAAAAGGACGCCGAGTGCGTGTAGCTAGAGAAAAGTGAAGTGAGGGGAGGGGTGCAGGGTGGAGATCTTTAGAAAGTCTTTGTTGCTTCTAAGAAGCTTGAACTTTGGAGACGACCCCAAAGCCCTAAAGTTTACGGTAGGTGTTGCTGTGGAGCTATAGGCTACATCCTACCCACACTTCGACCTCATAAGTGGAGAAGGAGGACAGACGGTCCGGGTGGTAACGCTTGCTGTTGCGGGTGAAGATCCGCCAGCGCCACGGAGGGCGCCCTTCCTAGAGAGTACCAGAGCAAAGGCTTGGCTGTCCGGAGAAACTGTCCCCCAATTCAGTCAAGCACCCAGGCCGAAAGAAGAGGGCATGCTTATGCTCTGCCAAAAGATCAGGATTAAATGCCTGCCAAGAGGGGCTTTGTACCCTAAATCCTAATCCCCCGCGTGAGCTCTCAGAGAGACCCAAAGATGGCGAGAAAAAGCAAATCCTGGGCATCTTTCACTCTCACAGTCTCCAGTTCTTCGCTACAGGCTGGACACGCAGTTTCCAGAACAGGCGAGCCTGGCAAAGGGACAATTAGATTTCTCAGGAGAGAATTCCTTGCAATGTCAGAATTTGTTAGTGGTGATGGTGAGCTCTGGGAACGAGTGTGAGTTCAGATTTTTTGCCTGTCCCCCTCCCTGGGAGCCAAGAAAGCCAAGGGGAATAGCAATGTAAATTCATGCCCCGCCTTCGTCCTGGTCCACAACCACCCGCTCCCACATAGTATTTTCGGGCTCACCCTCGTTTTCCCCTGGGATCCTGTCCGGAGAGGATTCGGCTTCCACCGAGTCCTGGAGAGGTCCGGGCTAGGTCACTGAACTGCAGCTCCACTGCGCCAGTATTCCCCACCCCCACCCCCACCCCCACCCCGCGCCCCCTTAAATGTATTTGCCGCGTCAGAGGACTCGACATGTGCGAGGGAAGACAGGAGACAGGGAAGGTCATCCACCAAGTCCTGATGCCCATTCCGGAGACCCCCGCCTGAAGCCCGCACAATGTGCTGTGGTGGCCCCAAGCCAAACAGGCGGGGATTCGGCTTGACCGCACAGGTCTGCTGAACTGCAGCGGGGTCCCCTCCGCAGGTGCAGGGAGGCGACTTTCCTCCTTTGCCCACCCTGCCCTCGCCCTATCCGCTCCGGGGAACTGAGAGCCCCGCAGACCTCTCATCCCTTATCTAACCCGCTACCCAAGCGTCCGTCTTCTTTCCCACGAAGGAAAGAAATCACTGTAGGAGATTTTTGCCAATCTCCAGCCAGCCTTCTGATTGTTTTCCTCAGGTAAGGGGAAAAGAACAGCCGGCGCGTGAATGGAGAGCTGGGGGCCCATTAGAGAGCCGCCCCCAACCCTCCGTGCCTGCAAAAAGGGACATTGGCTATCCAGGGGAAAGTGCAAGAAAGAGAGCACTAATCGCTGAACCAGGAGACAAACACGATTACCAGCTCCGAGCCTTGAGTCAGAAAGTCTCATAGACTTTAAGATGTTAATCCCCAGCATAATCCTTCCTTTGGCGTGTAGGAATAGTGCAGCCACAAGAGTTGTTTTGTTATTTATATTGGCGTTTAATAAAACTCAGCCAGTGGTGAATGGGCTGCCCACTCTCCAATGGTAATTAATTCCCTATTTCAGTGACCCAATTGTCCTGGGACAGAGCGGTGGGCCCGTCCCGGTGCCCCGATCCCCCTTTGTGCGTACACTGCCCTCGTGCTTCAACAGCTATGGAAACTCATTCTTTTGATGTCATTCAAGGAGTTTTCCTTGGGCATCTTCTAAACTTCAAGGACCCTTTTCTTTCTTCGTTTCATGAAAAGCAGTGCGAGCTTGACCACCTCTGTAGAATTTAATGATTTGGTGAAAGGGCCCTTTGGGATTTGTGTAAGGAGTTAGAAAGGAAATTTGGCAGCCTGCTCCCTCCAAAGGACAGTCCCGAACCTGGAGAACACAAAACTTATTCAGAGAAATGGATAAAGATCTTGAAAACCGATTTTCCCTCTCCTCCGCCCACGAAGGGAACAAAATCCAAAACAAAACAACTCCCCGCCCTCAAAATTCTCTTCTGGAAATAAATGTATTGTTTATTGTTACGGACAAGTAGTACAAATCAAAGGGGTGAGGTTGAGGCACGTAAGTTCAAATATTTAGCAAAGAGAATTTCTTAATCCGTATCTTCTGGAAATAGGATCAGTTTATTACTTGAACTTACTCATTGAATCATTCCTACATTTAAAACATACTTAATGAGCAATGAATGTGTGCCGATTACTGTACCAGCCCGGGTAAATCACTGTGATGTACAGACTAGACCTAATTTCTACCCCCACAGAGCTTACGTTCAAATAAGTAAACCAAAACCAAAAAGTTACACACGTCAGAAAATAAGATAATGGAGACAACAGAACTGTAATGCAATAGAGAGTGTCGGGAGAGGGCGACAACATGGTTTATTTTCAAGGATCCAAAGAGATAAAGCCCCTTAAAGCTTATTTATTCATTCTTTTTATTCCCTTCATTATTTCTCGAGCGCCTACTGTGTGCCAGGCGTCCGGCAAGGCGCGGAGCACGAACAGAGCGAGAATCAAACAGCTGTGGCCTGCTTGGTCGTTAGTCACAATATTGTGATAATGCAACTGCCGCCGTTACCCGGGGCGGAGGAGCGCCGGCCGGGTCTCCGGGCCGGGAGGGGGCGGCCGCGGCGCGCCCGGGCAGCGCTCCCTGAACAAGTAGCTCTTCTATGTCTTTATACGCACTTCCAAAAAAACTTCGCAAGTCACAGAAACAATTCAGAATTCAACTAAGAAAATACAGAGTGAACCATATGGCCTGGGTGGCTCGAGTCGGCTGCATTTTCCTCCAGACAAAGAAGGGATTGAGAGTTGAAGGAAAGGAGAAAAAAAACCAACTTTCCGGCTGATGAAGCTGTTGTCTGGAGGCAATGATCCCAAATCTGAAGGCTTTATTCCGGCTCCGACGGAGACGTGATATGTCATATGATTAGCATCTTTCATATTTACAAGAGTGGTATGGGCTGCCAGTCTTGAGAGAAAGGCTAGAGAAAGAGGGGGCATATGCTGAAATGGATTTAGCATTTGAAAGAGAGAAAGGAGATCGGATAAATACACTTAAACGAGGATTTAGTTTTACTCCTGTTGAGTTCTAATGGATTGTTGATTGAGATTTTAGGGGCCTGGAACCGAGGTGTCAGCAGTAATTTAAAGGAGGTATTCAATCCCCCAGCGCCTCTTTTCTCTATTTCCCCCTCCCACCTTCCCACCCCTCACTCATTTACGCCTTCAAGCAGTTCGGGGGCGGGGAAGACTTTTAAAACAAAACACAAAACAAGATCTTACGTGAGGACGGCGTCCAAGGGAGCCCGAGCGCGGACGGGTTTGCGGGAGGCGCCCCCTACAGCCGGCTGCGCAGCTCGGGGTCACGCTCCCTTCTTGCTGCACCTGAGCCTTTTCAGGGCGCGCGGCGGGTCGGGGAGGGCTGGGCGCGCGGGAGGGCACCCGCTGTCCGCGGGCGAGCTGCGAGGTCCTGGCGCCCCCTGGCGGAGCCCGGGGTGGGCTACGGCGGAGGTTCGGGTCAGAGGGGTCGCCCCTAGGCCAGCCTGTGGCGAATACGGCAGGGGACTTGGCATCGATCGCTTCGCAGTCCCTCCGGGGACACTGTCTGGGAACCCTCACCTGCAGCTCCGGTTACAAACGCGCTGTGCCCAGCTGCTTCCCAACCTGCAGTTTAAAAAGCGTCAGTGGTGGGAGCCTCAGAGCAGAAGAAAACATACCAAACCCCTCCCCTGTGGTTCTGCTGGCAGCCAAGTTTGGGAACAATCAGGTCTAGGCCCCAAGACTTTTGTTTTGCTTTGAGGCTTTAGCAATTCAGCTAGAAGTGACGCTAAGACCCAATAAGCTGCGGAAAAGACTTGGACTCCAAACGGAAAAGGACCTCAGATGCATTCGGCGGGAGGATACTGTGTCTCTGCAGATTATGTAATGTGTGTAGAGATAAATGTTTTACTCGCACACCCAGAGCCCCTTTGTAACTTCATTCTCCAGACTCTTTGTATTGTTTCCTCTCTCTATTTTTTGTTCTCCTCAGAACTTGTATTTGATGTTCATTTTTAGTTAGTTGTCCGTTGTGTAAAATGTTAGTGGGGCCAGTGAGGCACATGGCATTATTTGCTTTAGGCCTCATCCCTTGGGTGGAGACACCCGAATTCCTTTTCGTACTCCCTATTTTCATCTCTTTCCCGCTTAAATTTATTTGTCCTTAACTTTGTCAAAGTACTGTGCTTTCCCAAGGGCCAAAGGTTAAGGACTTAACATTTTAGCACTTATGAATCAAAAGGATACATTTGTTCCCACATTTGACAATGGAAACTGACTAATATACAATAATTTATTATAATATTTTTGTAATAAATATTGTAGAAAATATTCCTTAGCGTAAGTGCTACAATAGCAAAATACTGTGCAGGCTTGAAAATCATATTTTTGATGGATATGTAATTTGAAAAAATCTTTTAAAGTTTATTATGACCCCAATTTATAGACAAAATTCCTATCTGAATGATTTGACATGCATATTAGCACATACTTCCTGGAGAGAAAAATATTCATAATGGTTATCTTTTTGCCATTGTGCAGTGATAACTTAAATTTTCATCTTTGTGGAGTTTTTTTGCAGTTTTTGGCCGGGACCGGGCTTGAACCCACTACCTCCGGTATATGAGGCTGGTGCCCTATTCCTCTGAGTCACAGGCGCTGCTCTCATCTTTGTGTTTTATAAGTAAATATTGGAATGTTTATAATCAGAAACTTATTTTCAATAATGCTGGCCTTTTGGAGAGTGCCTTTTCTTTTTACACTTTGCAAAGAGTGGAAGGGAATTTCTGATCAGAGATGTCTGAAGTGGAGTGAGATATATTATAGAACTCACCCACAGTTATAATGAAAGCCCCAGGAGCTGGAACATTTGCACTGAGATGGGATACTGTAATTTTAAAACAAACATTTAAAACTTGGTCTTAACCTATCGAAGTAAATAGAGTTGTAGAGGACAGAAATACTACCGTGCAATTTAAGTATTTTTCTTAAATCAAAATACCTGGGACTGGACAGAGAAATGTAAGATCCTCGATGCTATTATGTTCTATGTTCTGGGTGGATCAGAGACCACATCATAGAGTTTTGTGGTTTTCTAAAGAAAGTTGTTTTGTTTTGTTTTGTTTTTAAGCAGTGTCTTAAAGTAATACATTCTCTTATTTAATAACACTTGTTAGCAGGAAATCCTTTGTGTCTAATCTTTCTTCCATGTGTTTCTTCTTGATCTTCCCATAGTAAGTGATTAAAAACTTTACTTCTTTTTCATTCTGTGCTTGAAAATATGGCATTTATAGCTGCTATTTTAGAAATAATCAGGATCCAGAAAATGTTTAATTCTGGGTTTTGCTTTCCTATGCTCTTAGGATTTTGGCTTTCTCTGTGACTGAAGCCATCTTTATCCTGAAGAGGCCTCTGTGAGTTTCTATTTAACTGTGTTTTTATAGCACGGATCACACTGAAACTATGTTGTATTACTGTCTGTGCATAAGACAGCAGGACTGAGAATGAGGGAAGGAAAGGATTTGCAAAAGGATAATAGCATTCTTCTCAACAAATTCTCTTTTTCTCCATGGTTTTTATTTTTGAGGATTTGAAGTTTAATTTTCTCTTGAAGGAAGAAAAAGAATAATCTCACAATGCAATATTGTGCAGAAAAATCAAGAGATGTTTTCTAATGTTTTAAAATGTGGCAAAAGTCTACTAAGAAATTCTGAAAAAATAGGCTAGAAATAAAAGTAAAACTCTATGTCAGTGTTAACACAAATCCAAACTCCTAGTAATACCCTAAATAGACCATAGATTTCCCCTTGTTTTGTCTTCCACATTTCCCAGCTAGGGGGAACTTAATATACTACTAAAAAGTAAAGGAAAGTATAGTTTTATTATTTGCATGAATTTCATGACTCCTACCTTATACTTCAAGTTATTATGTTGGATTTGAAACCAATGATATTTCTCGGAAGATAATGATCAGAGGCTTAAGGAAATTTTTTAGTGGTAAGTGCATTGTTTCTTAGGATATATTGCTGGCTACCCAAAGAATTACATCGTATTTAGTTTCTTCTGTGAATCTTCCTTTAGCTCTCAGTGTCTCATGAAATTGGCATCAATAATGCTTACTTCATGAACTATATGTCAAGGGCTAATATCAAGAATCTACAAAGAACTCAAACAAATCAGAAAAAACATTAAAAAGTGAGGAAAGACATGAACAGAAGCCTTTCAAAAGAAGATAGACAATTGGCCAATAAACACATGAAAAATGTTTGAAGTCACCAATCATCAGGGAAATGCACATTAAGACTGTGATGAGATATTGCCTTACTCCTGTTAGAATAGTTTTTGTTAAAAAGTCTATGTTATTAAAAACAATAGATGCTGAATGCAGAGAGAAACGAATGCTTAGGCACTGTTGGTAGGACTGCAAATTAGTACAACCTCTATGGAAAACAGTATGTAGATTTCTCAGAGAACTAAAAGTAGAGCTACCATTTGATCCAGCAATCCCACCACTGGGTACCTACTCAAATGAAAAGATGTTTTTGTTGTTGTCATTGTTTTTTTTATCAAAAAGACACCTTAGTATGAATGTTTATTGCAAGACAGTTCACAATTGCAGATATAGAATCAGCGTAAGTGCCCATCAACTCACAAGTGGATTACTAAAATGTGGTATATGTATACTATGGAGTACTACTCAACCATAAAAATGATGAATTAATGTCTTTTGAAAAAATTTGGATAGAATTGGAGACCGTTATCCTAAGTGAAGTATCTCAAGGATGGAAAGACATACACTACATGTACTCACATATTAAACTGGAACTAACCGATGAGCAGACATGTTCACAGGAGAATGTAAAACTCAGTGGAAATCAAGCAGAGGAGAGGATGGAAGTGTACACTGTACCCTCCCTAACATGTAAAATGAGCATTATTAGATTCGATCTGACAATTAAGTTCGTGAACTTGCCACGTGTGCACTTTTATTGGCAGCACTGTACAAACACCTTGGTAAGGTTTCATAACCTCCGTATATCAGTGGCTCACACCTGTGTTCACGTTGACATGTGGTAATGTCTTGCTGTGTGGCATTCATTATAGTTGTTGCATGTTTTTGTGTGCTATTGGGAGGATATCAGAGTTTTAATTAAAGCAATGAACAAACCTTAAATTTCTTGTTAAAGTTGACAAGAATGGAAGTGAAATCAGGGATATGTTCCTGCAATTTTATGGGGTTAATGCCATGAAGGAAATGGATTAAGCATTTTTCCTATGGGAGAGAAAGTATCACTGATGAAGAGAGGTCAGGGTGGCCAGTAATAAGCAGAACTGATGAAAATACTGTAGAAATTCATCAAATTGTGTGTAAAAATCATCAGCTGACTGTAAGAAGCATAGAAGACCAACTAAATATTAATAGAAAAACAGGGCTCGGTGCCCATGGCTCAACGGGCTAAGGCGCCAGCCACGTACACCTGAGCTGGCGGGTTTGAATCCAGCCCGGGCCCGCCAAACAACAATGATGGCTGCAACCAAAAAAGGGCATTGTGGTGGGCGCCTGTAGTCCCAGCTACTTGGGAGGTGGAGGCAAGAGACTCACTTGAGCCCAGGAATTGGAGGTTGCTGTGAGCTGTGATGCCACGGCACTCTATCCAGTGTGACAGCTTGAGGCTCTGTCTCAAAAAAAAGAAAAAAAATAGGAAAATCTTAAACGGAAAATCTTTAGGAAAATCTTGGCATGAGAAAGGTGTGGCATCACAACAGTGCACCAGCTCACACAGCACTGTCTGTGAGGGAGTTTTTACCAGTAAACAAATAACTATATTGGAACACCCTCCCTACTCACTTGATATGGCCCCCAATGACTTTGTTCTTTCCTCAAAGAGAAAGGAAATATTGAAAGGAAGACATCTTGATGACATTCAGGACATCAAGACTAATAGATAATAGCTCTGATGGCCATTCCAAAAAGAGTTCCAAAATTGCTTTGAAGGGTGGACCAGGTGTTGTCATAGGTGAATAGTTTCCTGAAGGGAGGACTTCAAAGGTGACTATACTGATATTCAGGAACGAGGTATATAGCACTCTTTCTAGGATGAGTTTGCGAAATCAGACCTGTCCTCCCCTCAAACAGTTCTATAGTTTTATATTTTACTTTTGATCAATAGTCCATTTTTGCATATTGTTCCAGGTATGGGTTAAGGCTCTGTTCTCTGCACACGGGTGTTATTGTTTCAGGACAATTTGTTAAAAAGACTCTCCTTTCTCTATTGAATTATTTTTATATATTTGTCAAAATTAATTGTCTGTGTTTGTGTGGGTCTTTTTTTGTATTTCCAATTCTGTTTCATTGATTTCTGCCACTGTGTTTTTGTACAACTCCCTTCATTATACTACTATAGTTTTAGTGTAAGTTACAAAATTGGCAAATATGAGTCCTCTCTCATTTTTGTTTTTTTAAAGATAGGGGCTTGCTATTTTTTTGCAGTTTTTGGTGGCTGGGGCTGGGTTTGAACCCACCTCCTCCAGCATATGGGGCTGGCGTCCTATTCCTTTGAGTAATAGGCGCTGCCCAGTGGCTGGCTATGTTTTCCAAGTTACCCTGCCAACAATTGCCCAGTCTTCTTGTTTGGCCAGTGGGAAGCAAAATAACAGAAAGGGAAAGGCAAGAGCAAAGTAGAAGCTAGAATTGGGTCTTTGGAGCAGTATTTCTGGTAATGGCTATAGGTGGTATCATTTCATTGCTCCAGCTCCAGCTGAAAGCTACTCTATTCTTCCCTCCATGGTTCCAGCTCTGGCCACATTGCTTCAAAGGGCTTCCACTAAACCGTCCTAGCACCAAGGGGACTCTATCACCTTCTTCCTTTTCTTTTTTAATCTCTGAGTTGCCTCCTTGTTTTGTTTGACGTTTCAGCTCTCACGATATCTATGTACTGAGTTCTTTTTGAAGTTCTTCTTTTAGATTTTTTGAGTGGAGCTATATTTTCTTAACTGGACCCTGACTGTTGGGTTGATCATCTAATCTGACTTTCTTGAGCCCAATTTAAATTCTAATAGTACTTATTGCTAAGTGAACTAGAAAAGTCATCTGCATTGTGTGAATGAATAGAATAATGACATACTTCTCATTCAGAACTGTACTCAGAACATAAAGACGATTGGCCATTCCCAAGAAACACTCACTTGTCATCATGTGGAACAGTGAGTTTTTTAACCCCATTCTCCCCATGTGTATATCCCCTAGAGAGGCAATAGGACAACTGAGTGGCTCCAAGGAAAGCACCTCCGTATATAGACCTACAGGAGTTCCCAGTGAAGCTTCTTGTTTTCACCAGTGACCTGCAACTGAAGTCCATTGGTTGACCAGTTCATTCCAGCAACATTCCCACATCCACAAAAGAGCTTCCAATCAATTTTTAAGTATTTTCTTCCTAAATGTGAATATGAGGTCCAGAATCATTAGACTTATCAGGAAAATCTTCACCATGAAAGGTAGAGATTATAACAAACAAGCTGAAAAGGAAATCTAGTGTGAACAAATGTATTACAAGGAAAAAAAGATTTTCAAAATTATTATTTCCAGAGACAGAAGAGAAAATGTTTCACCCATAAAACAAGAATACAATGCTACATAAAAGGAATAATCAATGAATAAGAAAGAGTTCTTAGAGACTAAAATTATGATAGTCATATGTGTATTATACATATTATAATTTTAAGGCTTCAAAGATAAAATTAAAGGAATCTCTCAGAGTGCAAGAGAAGAACATCAAAGATACAGAAAATAGTAAGTATAAGAGACTCAGGATCAGCCCAGGAGTCCATCGTCTGAGCTATGGAAGTAGCAGAGAAAAAGAAGAGATTAAATTATCTCAGAACTTAAGAACAAGCAAATAGATTTAAAACAGTTATTGAATATTCATGCAATTAAAAATTATTCAGCATTAAAAGGGATGAATTGTTGGAATGTGCAATTACCCGGATATACCTCAAAATACATACTGATTAAAAAGATGCAAAAGGTACTATATGATTTCATTTATATTAAGTTTTAAGTTAGGCAAAATTAATCTATAGTGAGAGTGGATTAGTGGTTACCTTGGGTAGAGGAGAGATTGACTCCAATGTGGAGGCACAAGGGAACTTTTAGGGAATGATGGAATTGTTCAAATCTTGATTGTGGTGGTGGTTACAGAGTTGTACATACTTTTGTCAACATTTATCAAAATTTGCCCTTACATTTGGCATACTTATTGTATGTGCCTCAGTAAAAGTAGTTTTAAAAAAACAAAAATTTCTTAGGATAAATGATTTCGAACTTAATCATCAGAGAAATACAAATCAAAACTACTTTGAGATATCATCTAACTTAGAGGTTCTGATACAGGTGGACCAAGGATCACTCATTGGGAAAGAAACAATATTATAGGTGATTAGATGCCTTTGAAAAATTCTAATGTGATCATATTTGCATGTTAGAAAAATCACTGTGATGGGAAGAGTGACTGGAGACAATGAGTTGAAGAGCTGATTAGGGACATATAACTTCTGGGCATATGGGACGTGTGAGATCAGTTATCATAAATGTGTTGTGGCACCCATCTGCACATTAGTATAATTTCCTCTAGAACATCCAGCAACCTGGGTGTAAGAAAGTGGAAAAGGATGTTGGACTAATCCATGGGTAGAATTTTATCAGCTGGAAAAAAAAATACAGCACAGTGGCAATATGCCAAGGCAGTTGGGAGTACTCAGACTGGATGCTGTCTGGGCAGACAGGAGAAGACAAGGAAACTGACAGATTGTAGGGAAAGTAAGGAGTTGGGAGTGAGAGATCATAGAAAGCCAGAAACTATGTTAGGAGAAGTGAGGGGAATCTGTGGTCAGTGGCATTCTATCAACTGTACATTGATAAAAAATCTCAGATTTCTTTTTTAAGTATAGAAAACAATGGAATGAGTTCTAAGATATATTGTTCAGTGAAAAAGACAAGGTGCATAAACATTTTTACATAGTAGGGCTACCATGTAAAAGAGGGAGACCAATTATATGGATTGACTTACATGTTAGTGAGATATTTCTTCAAGGAAATGTAAGAACCTTATAATATGGGTTTATTCCAACGGGAAATTTGGTGACAGGGAGACAGAGGGGGGAAGCTTTTCACTGTATTCCTTTTATTCATCTTGAATACTAAACTACATGAACAGTATTGTTTCATCAAAAATACACAAGTAGAATAAAACAAAACATACAAGAAAATAAAATAGGTGTTATATAATGAATAAAAACAGAATCCAGAATGAGGTATTCATGCTTTAAGTATCTTAGTAAATTAAAGTAAATTAGACATACATATGAACAAACACTAGAAAGTAAGAGAGATAACCCTAGTCTGTTTTAAAATATATAGAAAAAAATGTTAAACAAACAAACTATGCAGTATTTAAAAAAAGAAAACACTCTAGATTTTTTTTTATGTGTTTCCCTATTGCCTGTTGACTGTGCTTTATTTTTATTTTTTTTTTTATTAAATCATAGCTGTGTACATTAATGCAATCATGGGGTACAATGTGCTGGTTTTATATACAATTTGAAATATTTTCATCAAACTGGTTAACACAGCCTTCATGGCATTTTCCTAGTTATTGTGTTCAGACATTTATATTCTACATTTAGTAAGTTTCACCTGTACCCTTCTAAGATGCACCTAAGTGTGATC